>KK113388.1:203074-246813 GCA_000611955.2 Stegodyphus mimosarum
GGGAAGAGAGGAGACAGTCTACATGTCCTACACTACTATTCCTGCGCTATTCACTTATCTGCATTTTCTAAATGCACGGGCAACGCCGGGCGGGTACAGCTAGTAGCTAATATAAAAAACAAAGTTGTTGTTCATTCTGTTGCTTGAAGTTGATTAATTACATTATTTTGGCTTTTAAAGTAAATTTGAATTCTTAAAAAAAAAAGCAACTTGACATAGAATTTAAAAACATTGTTATTTATCGCTTTGAAGATAATAGTCCCTACCAATCGCAAAATGCTTTAAATCGTGCAGTTTTAGAAATCCATAAAAACTTGATGTCATCAACTTCACCGAAGAAACAACAAACATTCCTTCATGAAGCATTTCTTTTAATAGCAGAGAATTCTGCTATGCTTTTTGCTTATTTTAAGAGCAGGTGACTCAAACATTATTTCATCTCAAGACTGATTTCTTTTTCGCACGTTATATTAAAATTTTCCAGTTTTATTTGTAACTTTAATTTAAGGCATGTGAATGTATATATATCATATAAATAAAATATTATATTTAAGAGCATACGTAACTGCATTATGGAATACCATTTACTCTAAAACGGCATTATTATTGCGACAAAAGAGCATTGGCGTAATGTTTTCATAACCATTATTAGAATATATGAAACTTCTTTTCTTATTATTGCATTTTGTATCCGAAATGTACATAAAAACTTAAAAAAAAAAAAAAAACTCTAGTAATTTGGAGAGAAAGACAAAATTTTTGATGCACAAAAATTTTAAGTTACCATTTGATTTCCCTGTGCAAAAAGACACTTTTAAGAAGGTGCACCAACTGACTTAATTCATTTTACAGTTTCCAGTTTGAAGTGCTAACTATACACTATTCAGTTTCAAATGTAAGCAAATAGGTCATACGTTAGACGTAGCGCGACTTACACTTTTAAATTATTGATAATTCTACGACTATTGCATGCAGATTAATTAACTGCATAGAAATCTTAACCGAAACATAAGAACATCATAAATCAATCTCTTTTAAAGCAAAAATGTACAATTTACCATCGCATAAGAATAAAAAAACTGAACTCCACAAGCCGGGTAAGGGGGTGTACATATATACAAACATATGAAAGTTTGTTACTGTCGATTGCCACAAAAAGAGAGGTGCACAACTAGATGTTATGGCAGTCCCATATAAAAAATTTCAACTTTCTACGACTAATCGTTTTTAGTTATACGAGATACATACATACAAACGTACGCATGTAATTCTGTACATACATACAGATGTTACCCAAGGAAAAAAAAGAGATCATTCAGATGGATAAGAGAGCAATTAAAATAAATATTTTCGTTGAAATGTGACAGCGGAAACGTTTCGCGATTACAATAATTCGTTTACATCGTACAAGGAATTAAAACGAAGGCAATATTAACTTTAAAAGAAGCCCTTTCACCAAATTCTAGAAGCAAATATTGAGCAAAATTTGCAGTTTGATGTAAATATTCACACGTAAGTTTTCTAAATTATTATTTACTATAAAATAAAAATATCTTGGATTTTATTGTACCAGATTTGTTAGAGATGGTAATACTCTTTATGGTATCTGAGGATATATTATTCATATAGCATCTAATAAGAAATTGAAAATAATTCAATAACTCTGTTTTTATTAATGCAACATTAATACTTTGGCGATCATTGAGAAACAATAAAAATTCAGCATTTAAATGCTGTCATTTTAAATTTGAGGTATTCAGCTGCTGGCCCTTAAAGATATTTTCTCAGTCTTTGAACAAATTCACCAAAAATATTTCCATTATTATTATTATACAGATGATTACAAATGATTCATCGGGTTTGACATCTTATAGTAGCATATAATGCTCACACATAAGTACCAATAACTAATGAAAGAATTACATTTTAAAGTTTTGTTTATGTCGCTGCAGATTTCGTTGTGATTCAAAAGGCGGTAGGGTGGTAACAGTTTGCAAAATGGCGACAAATTAACAAAAAGCATTTTGCGTGGTGTAACGTGAGAAACGGAATCTATCGCTATCACGCAACTTGCGTTCCGAAAAGAGTGCAGCTACAGCCATCAACCCACCAGAGTATTCTGCAGTTGTATAGACAGTTCAAAGACACTTGCATCTGTAGAAAGGCCCCAGACGATAAGATATTGCAGCTGAAACAGAAGGGAGTGTACCTGAGACGTTTCTTTGTAGCCCAAAGTTATCTACAAGTCATATTAAGTCGCGAAGAGGCCATCCTCAGCCAATTGCGTGGAATATTATGTGCAAGCGATTATACCAGAAACCATATCGCATACAGCTGCTACAACGTTTGTAGCGAAGTGACAGCCCCGACAGACTCGAATTTCGTGACCATTTCCCAGGAGGCATTGGAAGATGAAGAATTAATTGCTCCATTCGTGTTTAATGATGATGCGACGTTCCACCTAAACGGTCAAATGAACCGCACAATTTCCACATATGAGACACGGAAAATCCCTGTGGTACAGTGGAAACTGAAAGAGATTCTCTAAAGGTGAATATTTCTGTGCTGTTTGACGTAGAAAAGCGTACAAGCCCTACTTTTTTCCTGAGAAAACTGTGAGGTGTACAATGTTCTTATATATTGCAAGCCAGGTTGCTTTCTAAACTGATAGCTGGTATCCCATACTTCATATTTCAACAAGACGGAGCTTTGCCTTGCTGGCCTAGAGAAGTGCATCGCCATCTGAAACTTCCAAACCAATGGATTGGCAGCTACGCTCAGGATGATTTGGCATTCTTCAGGTGACCCCTTCTTCAGGTGACTAAGGTCTTCTGACCTTACAGTTTTTTAAATATTTCCTGGGGGGGATACCTGAAAGATAATTTTTACATACAGCCTTTGCCGACAACTTTGACTGAACTCCAGGATCGCATCACAGCTCCGCTGGGGAACATTGAAAGGGACATATTCAAAAGTGTATGGATCGAACTTGATTACAGCATCGCTTACTATGTTTAACGTTCACTACGGTTTAGAACATTTGTAATGATATGTAAGAGACTTAAAAATGTGCTTTTTCATACAGTGCACTAATTTTTATGTAATACTTAGTGAAATATATTCATCGAAACCGGATGAATCATTTGTAATCACACTGTGATCTAAGGAACGCAGAAAGATGGGGGACGTTGTGAACTCTGAAGAAATTTGGATTGTCAAGCATTTGTTATTGTAGCTTGAGTTCTTAATAGCGATGATTTATTATTAAGTCTAACAGTAGCCCACAGAAAAATATTTTTTCTCAATATGATATGCTGTATTCTAATACAGTCTTTTGAACTTCTCTCATAATGTCCGGGGCGGGAACATAATTCACCATCATTTCCTTTTAAAGAAAACTACGATTATCAGAGAAGACTACCTTAAGTCACTCAGTCTGTCACTTAAGGCGTTTGATGTACCATTAGAGTTTGCCAATATTTGATGACTCAAATGTAACTTGAGAAATGGTTGATGCGTCTGTTGTCCGCAGAGTAATAAACGATGACTTAATGTAGCAATCTGACTTAATTGTAAGAATATCATGGATAGCAACGCGAATATACTGTTTATCTGTCTCCCCATACTCTCGGAGATACATAACAGACATCCTAATGGGCTGAAATTCCTTTTACTGCTCTGTCTGTGTTCAATATCCATAATCTTGTCTTCATATCCCAGGTTCTTTTTCAAATTGCTATCTGCATGCTCTTCACATTTTAGATCCACTTCACTCAACTCACATGGCAATATTGGAGAACAACGCCTGGGTATCTCCCATTCTAATAATGCATTCTCTGTCAGGATCAATGAGATAATAAATGGTTGTCTTGCACTAAATAAAGGCGTCCTTATTCACTTGTGAACAAGGATTGAAATTCTTATCGAAGTGCTTATTAAAGATTCAAGGGCAATTTACTCACAAGTACGTTTTGATCTCTCATTTGCATAGCTTCAGAACGTATGGACGTGTGACGATGAAATGTTAATCAATGATTTTTTACTACCTCCTTTGCATGAAATAAACGTTGCAGCTATATTCTTTCAAGATGGTTCTATTTTTAGTGTGTTATTATCATGCTGAACGTTCAGAGCAAAGTGAAGCGACTCCATGCGTTTTGAAAGTGGAGTTAAATGTCAGTGTAAAAATGTGAAGCAATCAGAGTTCTAGAAACGGAGCGTTAAATTTATAATTTTTTTCCGATTTATGAAGCTCAATGATGACTATGTTTCTTTTCTTTAGAAGCAACAAGCAGACAGCTGAATTCATTTATACTAAGAATTGGTTATAAGTAAACAGCATTATAAGAGTTCCTGTAAATATCTGTTGAGTTTCTGTAAATGTACACTACGAAAAAAAATGACGACAATTCTATATCCCGGTCTACTGGGCTGATTGACGAAATTCAACTTGCGTTTTTCATGTCTCGAAAGTGCGACTTAGGATATGGATTAGATTTATAAATAGCATTGTTCTAGTATAGGTATTTTGACACAAAATCGAACGTTTTATGAAGTAACATGCCAATTATTTTCCATATTTCGATTCTACGATACAAATTATGCCAAACTGTCAAGTTTTGTAAAAATCGCAAGAGTAATTTTTAAAAAATTAGTTCTCAAAATTTTAGCTCCTCCATGTTAATTGAATTTGATATATATTTATTAATATTTCTTTTTTTAAACTTACTTGATTCCTTCTTCCAGAATTCGAAATTTAGGGTTAATCCAAGTATAATTCGCATATTTTTTATGATTTATTTTTAAAATTTGTATTTTTAAATATTTTTATATATTGTTCGAAAATTTTTTTTATTATGACATATAAAATTTGTAACGTCATCTTAAAGTAAATGTATTTCTAGGCACACCTGCAAACAATTAAAGTTTTTTATTCAAAATTTCCTAAGATATACGTGAATTTACATATTAGGGCTTTTTGAAATTTGGCATATTCATTACAAGCCATAATAACGCCAAATATGGTTTACGCACTTTGTTAAAATTATTTGAAAGTAATGAACGTGAACTTTTTTTTCGCTTGTATACAAAATGAAAGGAAAATAGATTGCTATAAATTAAGAAGTTCGCCGAGTGAATTTTTCTTGGCGCAAACTGAAAAAAAAATGAAGATAAATTTTTGAATTTCTCCGTAAATTTCGCACCAAATGTTACAAAATTTAATATTTATGCATAATTTGAGTCGTAGAATTGAAATATGAAAAACCATTGGCATGCTATTTCAGAAAAAGTCCGATTTTGTGTCAAAATACCTATATTGGAACAACGCTATATATAAATCTAATATATATCCTAAGTCCCGCTTTCGAGGCAACGCAATTTGAAAAACGCAATTTGAATTTCGTCAATCGGCCCAGTAGAACAGGAGATCCCCCCCTTTTTTTGGTGCAGTGTACCTCATTTCTTTAAAGTTTAGAACCCTGAATCAGGAAGCACTCTAGAAGAAAACCAGCCATGATATGACACTTAGCTACAATTATATGAGCCATTATATGAGACTTATTTAGGAAAGTCTTAAAGATCAGTCATTATAGGCCACTTGCCTAGAAAACACTTTAGGTACATTGAGTGAAAATTAAATGGATATGATTTAAAAGTGCGCAGTAATTTCTTATATACATTAAAAGAAAATTTTAGAGGAAACGATAAATTTCTCTGAGAGCACTGTAATTTAATTAGGTGAGGCAGACCTCTTCAATGTTTAGAACCCTGAACCAGGAAGCTAGAAGACAAACCATGATACCAGACTAGAAAAGACTTAAAAGACCACTCATGATATGATACTCGTCTAGAAATAACTTCAGTTACAATGAGTGAAAATTAAATGTATATGATTTAAAAGTGCACAGTAATTTGTTATATACATTAAAGAAATTATAGAGCAAATGATGAATTTCTGTGACTGTAATTTCATAAAATCAGGTCCTCATTGAAAGTTTAGAACCCTGATTTAGGAACTTCCTAAGTTTAATATGAATAATATCAGTGCTTTGAAGCATTCGTAGTTCAGAAAATTGTGAACAAGTTTTACTCGTCTGTTATAAGCTCGCAATCCAAGGTTATTTGATCAGAAAAATAGCGAGCACATCTTTCGATGTTTAGTCTCAGGGATGTCAGGACTATTGGTGTACATACTACAGCTAAGCAATCCGCAATTTTTTTATTAGTATTTTATTTTCTGTCAGTTTTCTTTGTAAAGTTCCAAGTCGGAACTGACTTGTAAATATACTGAGTAATAAATGGTTTTAAACCCTAAGTCTCACGTGTTCTGTTCACACTTAAGCGATTATTCGCTTGTTAAGTGTTCTTGGGGTTTGAAGTTAGAACTAAAGATTTAAAGAGGAAACCTCATATCTTAAAACTAAGCTTTTCCTTTACAATATTAAATAGATTTGAGTTACTATTATACCATACAATATTAACAAAATGCTTCGGTAATGCTATTTTTAACAAATGTGACCTTTTGTCAAAACTGTCAGATATAGAATTACAGTTGATGAGCTTTGAATCTCAAATATAACTCTCATTTTGAAATAAAAAGCTTTCGATGCGCTATTATTAAAGAATGATTTATATCTTTTCGTAGACACATTTTAATAGTATAATAACTCACTGCAAACAATTATTTCTTGATGTCAATGGACTAGAAATTAGAAAATTAGAAAATGCGTTTGTTTGAAAAACGTCAGGTTGCTTATGAAAACATCGTGCTCCAGATTTCTTCATTCGTAAGTTTTAATGCGAAAACGATAATAACAGGTAAACGAGGATGCTTTCTCATAACCATAGATGATAGAATAAAAAGAAAAAAAGTGTTCTGTTTTCGATATGATATTAAAAACCAAAATCTCTTATAAATAACCCCATCCAAAGAGAAGGAACAAGTCTCGAAAAGAAGATCCGAAAAAGCCTTTAGGAACAGCTTGTACTTTGTATGCGCGACCAGCTGATGCTTTATATATAATATAAAATAAAATATCGAAAGCGGAATGGCAGCAGCAAGCAGCCTAATCGAACTCTCGGCCATTTTCACACAACGGGTTTTCCCGCTCGATACGCGAGCGCCATCTGGTGAAAGATTTTCCTCCCACCATTTTTAATAAAAGCTTCTGGTATTGACAGATTGCTTTCTCAAAGGAGTCCCCTAATTTACTTAAGTCATTAAAGCTCTTTGTTCAATCAATAACCGAGCCTTCAATTTTAGCCCTTCGCCCTGCAAGCTGCGTAATTTGTTTCTTGCGGATTAGAAGCAGACGATAAAAAAATGGATTTCGAACCAGCTTGATTCTTTGTTCTAGTGATGATTAAAGTAGTTGTACAGCGATGGATTTTTTTTAACTTCATTCTTATTCTTGTCTTTTGCTTTCGGGCGGTCTCCAATTTTTACGTTGTCATATTTTACTTCAGGCCCCTGTCTTCCGCAGGATATCAAAGTTGTGTTATAAAAACCTTCATTAAAGCACTCGATACAGGTACAGCAATTAAAAGAAACAAGAAATGTAAACAATGAGGAAGTAAGCCCTAAAACCATAAACAACGTGTATAAACATAATAACATTGCACCTAAGAGCTTTTATGATTTTTCTAGACTGAGAAAAAGCGAAGAGTTTGACAAATGGTTGTTTCGCATCTTCAGAATGAGAAACTTTAAAATTTAGTAAAGTGCTTACTCAAGTAGTCATCAAATTATCCAAAAAAAGCTCTTTCATTGTGTTTCTTGTTATATGTTTGCATGCATGTAATATCAGTTTTTTATATTAAATGTTTGCTTTGAGCTCAATAATAAAATAGGAAAATTTTAAAAATAAAACAATCACTTTTATTTATGATTTTAATTTCAGATAGAAATTGTTGTTGGATGTGTAATGAATGTTTCCGCAAGCAAATAAATAAATAATAGAAAATAAATAGTGTAGGATGATCCCAAAGTTCTTCGCACATTAAAAATTAAGTTTAATAGCTGCATAAAAATAATAGAGATAAAAAATTATGGTTAATTCTTAAAGCAATAAATTTTTTCCAGCAAACATTATTGAGATACGTATTTTTTCAATTAAATAAGTAGTGAAGAATCTGTATGTATGTAGTTATGCTCCTAGCATTATGGGAAAACGACAGCACCTAGAATCATAGAATTTTTACTGGATGCCCGAATTTTGTGCTTCGTATTAATTTTTGATTTATTTCATATTTTGTATATATTTAGCAAATTTTTATTTAACAAACTCAGTGATTTGAAAGCTATAAGTGTTAATAGTTTTTAAAATAAACCATTCAATGGGCCAGACTGTTACCATTCGACAAAATGTAAGATATTTACCTCTCAATTTTAATCCACAAATTCGACTGTTTGAAAGCAATATGTTGCCACTGCCAATAATAATATGTATTATCTTAACAAGCCAGGGCTTTGCATTCAGTAAAGCGTAAGACAGTTAATTTTAAAATTTAATCTTTCTTTTACTGAGTAGCAAACAGAGTGATTGAAAAGCAATAAACGCAGTTCTTAAAAAGGTAGCTAGTTTTCAAAGAAATAATATAGCGAATATTAAAAAAAATATATGGTGATCTTTAGCATTTTATTTATTTAATTAGCGGGAATTTTTAAGGTACGCTGTTTTTAAATATTTTGTGATTTTGCTCTTGAACTATATATGGCGTAAGTGTGAAAAAAGCGATGCGTAATCATACGATACTCAGCGAGAACATAGAAAACCTTAAAAAATACCTTAGTCCGATGTTAAAACTTAAATCCTTTCAAATTTTCTTCCCTTTTTGCTTTTCCTTTTCTTTCCTCCCCTCTCTATTGAGCGGTTTTAAATTCCTAATCCATAAATATAAAGAATTGAAATTTCAACGAGTCACCTATGACTAAGATTTTTCATGTATCTCTGACATTATAAAAATGCATTGTTCCTCAATGTAACAAGGGAAGTACCTAAAAGTAATTTCATTCGTGCTTTTTAATAATATTTCACAGGCGAGTAATTAGCAAAAGTCGCCAAACTTTACGGTTATTTGGCGACATTTTAGTCTGATTCCTGTATAACTGTAACTGCGTATGCCTTCCAGCAATTTTGAAAAATCAAAGGTACTGGAAAGTGGGCGGACGGAGGAAAACTATGTAAGCCCTGAGAGAACATCAGTTCGCAATTTTCAATTCAAAGTTGGGTTCGGAGTGTTGCGAGATCTCCGTGCGAGCTTCTCTCTGTAGACTGTGCTGCGTTTAACATTCTTAGTAGTTTGAAGTGGTAACTACGGATTGTGCTTTGTTACTCTGAGAGGAGCTATACGAGTGCTTTTGTAGAAATTCTAGAACTGATTAGTGTTTCCTTTGGGAAATAAATTTTATTTAATATCATCGGTCCTGTGTGCATTCAATCCATTACGATTCCGTACTCAGTAACAATATTATTACTGTTTATTATTGTGGAAAATAAAACTTTTAATGAATATGGACCCGATTATCCAATTTTATGTGTAATTTGTTCTTGAAATACAAACTATTTATTAATTATTACTGAATTTTAGCCCTTTAGTAATTTTTCATCTTTTCTGGTGGCAGTTTACTCATTTTAAGTTAAAACAAATTAAAGTACCCTTACTAATTCTCACAGCTGCCCAAAGCAATACATTACAAAATACGCGTCTGTAAAATCCTCGGTTTATGCTTTGTTAAAGCTTATTAGTAGAACAGACCCACGTGACATTGACATACATGCATATTATCAGAATAAGGTGGAAATAATCTTTAAATGCGCAAATTAAAAAAAAAACCTTAATTTTTATCACATTATAATAAATCTAATATTTTCCGTATTTTAATAAATAACATTCATTTTGCGCAGTAAGAAAAGCAGTTGAAGTTTGTAATTAAATTTTAATAATTTCTAAAGTTACCAATCGAAAAGCTGTTTTTAATTTTATTACAGAATTTCAAATTTATTTGCGTACTAGCATTCACCTCGTATCTATTAAGCACAAATCCACTTAACTGAACTTTAATTAACCGAAATATTGAGTAAAAACAGCACTATATTAGAGCGCTCGAAATCTAATCGTTTCAAATTCTTTACAACTGCCCTTTACTTTTTCGTTCTTCAGATGTAAAGGAAATTTTGCGCGGCTGAAAACGAAAAGCCTTAGAATGTTATATATAAAGAGTATACTGTAATAAACTCTTTAACGGAGGATTTCAAGCATCTGCGTTCATTAATGGATCATCTCAATTACAGTTCACAATTCCACCTCGTAAAAAAAAAATTTCGCTGGCCAAAAATTACGTTGATGGTGCAGCAGAAGAGTGGAACTCAAACTGGACATTTTTTCTAGATTTCTAATATTAAATCGAAAATATTTTTCTGCAGTTCTTTAGGTACTGCAGCAAAAATTCCTCTGTAATTCTTAGCTGTGTTATGTCTAGTTGAAAACATGAATTTATATTAACTGAACGATGGCATTGTATAACGGGCCCACCAGCGGCTGAGTAGTAGCTGAACACTGGTAGTTTCGATCTAGGTTTTATTCCAAGCGAACGGGCTGCCTGCATAGACGTTTCCGTGGTTTTCCCCATGTGTAACGTGCATATTATCCAGTTTCCCCTAAAAAGCCCTCCACGAAGAAATGTCTTCTCTTAGGCGGATAGTCCTCTTGTGCTTTGCCATAATTAAATAAGCTAAGGCGTTGTGGTGTGGTGTATTTGATTATAGCAAAGCATTGGAGGGCTATCTGCCTAAAGGAAGGGATGCCTTCGTGGAGGACTTTCTAAGAGAAAGTGACTCGTATACACGTTACACATGGAGGAAACCAAGAAAACGCAAATGCAGCCAACCCGTTTGCGGAATTGGAACCTCGGAGCGAACTACCAGTGTTTAGCGACTTTACTGCTCGGCCGCTGGTAGACGCTAAGATGTTGTGCAACTGTTAAACACCCACGCAGGATAAAAGATAAAAGCAAAACTGTCAAAAGATCACTTATTATTTTGAATGAAACGGATATTTGAGATAAAACTGTATAAATGTAACGCAATTCATACTTTTGCATAACCCTAAAACAGGTAGCAAGTACATTTTTAACTGCCACAACTTGTTTTTCAAATAATTGAACTTTTAAACATACCAAGTTCTTCTGGGTTACTATTAATAATCAGAAACGGATATTAATTCTTGAAGTTAAACCTTTTGCTGGTGCAACTGTTAAGATTTAATTTTAGCAAACTGCTCTGCACTGAAATCCATATCAACTCTTAAAACAGAAACTTCAGCATGGGGACTCAACGATCTCTGATTATTATTTACAATTGCTGAAGTATTTGCTTGGACTTACATTTCAGCATTTTAATTCCAAAAATCTCATTTATCGCATTGACTAATTATTTTCAACTCAGGCTATATGCAGCAGAAAGGTCTTCCACTTTAAGAAAAGAAGACATTTAGGAGTTTAATTCATGTACCCCATAAATCGTTTTAATGCAAGGTTTAAAGTTTAAAGCTAATAATAAAGTCAAAACACGCTTTCCACGTGGCACATTACATTTTCTAATCAGCATTCATCAAAGAAAAGAAAATAAGTTAGTAATTAAGGATTTTACGTTTTAAAATTATCCGAAGCAAAATAAAAACTACAATTCTTCAAGTGAGGTATTTTAATAACTTTCTTGGATATTTCATAATTTCAAATATATTACTGTTGAAGTTATGTTATTTAAATATGACAAAGCACGCGAGGGTTATCGGCTTAAGGGGAAGGGTGCCTTCGTGAAGGATTGTTAAAGGAAACTGACTCGTATTAACCGATCATTCAACTAGCCCGTTTGTCTGAATTCGTGCCTAGGGGGAATTTACAGTTTTCAGCGATTAAGTGCACTGGTTAAACTACTCTTGAACTTTAAAATAAAATATGCAGTAACAGTTTTGTGATACATTATCTTCAGAAATATTTTATTAACTTTTGTAACGTCTGTGTTCTTAGTTTTGTATACCATCATACCGTATCATTTTTAGAATAACTTATTTACTTTCTGTTATCCTTTGGATATGCTGTCGGTGTAAGTGTTATTTATATATTTTAATACGTTGCAGGAAAAAGAAAATTTCTTTTTATTATTATTTAAAAAATATTTTGTAATAATGTCTGTTAAGTGGTTAAAAGATTATCGTTCATTTAAATATTAAAATAGTTATATCTCTAAATATTCTTCTTTATCATCACTATTTTAGCTGTAAGACAATAGAAGGATACTGTTTGGAGTAAGAAAAATCACATGAAAAAAGAGATCTCGATAAGGTCCACATTTATAAAAACCATTCAAGATTAATTGCTAATGAAAACAATTTTTGTTTTATTTAAATACAATACGATTTTTTATCCAGATACGCTCTGCTTATCTAATTAATGGAAGTAATGTTTTTTCAGAAATTCCCTTCTGAATATCTAGTTCGGACCATCTTTAGAAGTTAATAGCGTCTAATATAAGAAACCGAGAAAATTAATTTAATCACTGCTCGCAATTAAAAGAATACAAACGAAATCAGAGAAACAACAACAGAGGAAGGATAAAAAAAACATAAACTGGCTTTCATAAAACATCCAAACGATTTCTCTGAGATTCATACCACTCCTTCGTCTCGTGAGAATCGAGAACCGTCTCACTGCTCGTTATTTACATTTGCGGAAAAGCATGCAAGAGGAAGGAGAAGACAAGTTAACCTTCCTCCCTCCCCTTTGCAAATGGATCTAATTGCAAAATTTCCCCAATGCGCTGATATATATATTAAAGAATGAAAAGGGGGAGTGAAAAAAAGCAAAAGTGCCGCATTTTATTTCCATAATAAGTTTACGCTACTCTTGGGATACCTTGGAACAGGATTTCAACAGCTGGCAAGGTACAGAGCAGGGCGTTGCTCATTTGCATATCCCATTACAAGCAGAGATTGCTTCGCTAAGGCCTTAAGCGCCAATTTGGATCGCCCTGAACCTCCACTTACTTCGGTTCGAACACCCAACCAGAGATTATATTATTGATGGTTAGAGAAATAAATGGAGATGCCGAAATGGCCAGATCGGATTTTTTTTGTTTGTTGTTGTTGTTGATGTTGATGTTAAGGGGAGGGAAGATTCTTTGAGGATAAAAGATATCGGTAGTAATCTAGAAAAGGTAAATTCAGAGCGTGAAAAAAAAATTGCGGGCCTATTAGCTAATGAAACATGGGAATTCGAGACAGCTGGGGTAAAAAATAATATTGTTCTCTCCGTTTTGCAATTAGGATATCCGTGGGAGAATGAACGCAGCA
Organism: Stegodyphus mimosarum; assembly: GCA_000611955.2. NCBI lineage: Eukaryota > Metazoa > Arthropoda > Arachnida > Araneae > Eresidae > Stegodyphus > Stegodyphus mimosarum. The sequence continues at coordinate 216,428 of KK113388.1, forward strand.
CCACCAGTACAACAATCCAGAATCAAAAAGCACATCCTCAAATTGCTTCGGAATATTTTTCTGTTGATTAATCGCCGACATAGCTTCTTTAAGCATTCACAAAAAAAAATCTAAACATTTATTTGTGGAATGTGGGAAAAGTACAATTTTTCCTATAACATCCATTCACTGAAACATTTTCTAACGCTAAGATTAGGACAAAATTAATGGAAGACATGTATTTCACTTCGTTGTTTAATTAAAAGACTTGCCACAAATTAACAGCTTGTTAATGCCTATTGGAACTCACCAAACATTTGTTGTTATTGTTATTGACTAATCTTGCTTGTCTGATATCAGAGCAAATTCACGAAATTCATCGTGGCAACGAGCCAAGATTACGCTTGTCGTTGGCAAGAGCCTTGGACACCACACAGGTGACAGTACAACAGTTCTTCGTTCCCTAATTTTGAAGGAGAGCACCCCAGGGGGGACGGGTCTGAGGGTCTTCCCCCTCTTCCCCTACCATTAACCTCTCGGGAGGACTTTCGGCTTGCAGTATATTTAGACAGCATATATTACATTCAGGCTAGTTGGGGGAAAGGGAGAAAGCTTACTGTTTTATGAATTAAACCGGTCCTGCTTTATCTAGTACTTATACAGTTGTTCAATATAAATCAGATTATTTATACAGAATAAAGTAAAATTCTAGTCTGTAATTAAATATATTTCTGATATATGTCTAAATTAATGCAACAGTATTGTTTCATATATTATTGAAAAGACTGTTTTAGTAAGGACTGCATGAAATTTGGCCTGAAAGTGAAGTGTTACGAATTCCGATGTTTTTATTTTCATCAAATACAAAATTTTACCACTGAAATTCATAAATTTCTTTTAATTTTTTTTAAATGAGCAATTAATTTGGAAATGTTGATCATTAACTGTAAAATTATGGATATCAAAGTCTTAAATTTTATTACAGTTTGCAGTAGCACAATTAATTTTTGAAATATAATTTTAAAATGTCATTTTTTCGAACTACACAATTTTTCGAAATGTCTTATCAGAAATTTGGAAAAAAATTCTATCTTGGTATGGTAATTCTCAGAATATTTAATAACATCGCATTTGTTACTCTTTCTGGAATCTAGTTTGAAAACTTTCGTTTGAACTTGGCGCAGCAACAGATTTCGTACCCGTGAGTGGCTTACTTTAGCCAACATTATGACGAAACCACTGGTGATAAAATCTCTATATTTGATTATGAATTATAAAAGCGTCAGACTTTAGAATGTTCTTTAAGCTCTCGCTTTTTTGCTCCTTTAGATTTTTCCTGCACCCCTTGCATTGTTTTCTTTGCTAAGTGATGCGTTTGTGATATCTGCATGAGTAATGATTCCACGCATCCAAACGTATACAAATTTTAGCTAACAAACGCATGTTGCTGTATAGGCTTCTACGACAGAAGATAATATAAAATAGTTCATTTCATATAAAATGAACGTAAAATAACAACTAATTATCTAATTTATATCTGTATCTAATGCAAATTATAATTAATATAGTGGCAGTTCCTAAGTGGTACTCAACATTGCATATTAATGCTCAAGAACCAAGATAGGCCTGGATTCATCCACTGATGGAATGTCAAGCTAAGGACCATTCAGCCCCTTTCTCTGGATGGAAAGAGCCTATGGATCATCTAGATTATCAGATTGAGATCTAGCTTACTTGCTGAAGAAATTATCTTACTTTTCTTCACTACGAATTAGAGAATGAAAGAGCAGATGCTTCATGTAAAGTTCTTCTAACAAAATCACTTCTTTCCACGGTAATATCTACAATACTGCATTATTTAATTAGAAGGGCTCAAAAGAAGAATTCAATTATATTTCGATTCTTCATTTAGAAGAGCTCAACTTACTTCAAATCGAAATATTCGAGTGTAGGAATAAATTTTTAGGGTCCAAAGATTTCACTTTGTATAGTTCATTTTCTGTATCTTTTATTTAGTCTATGTTTGTGTCTCTGTTGGCATGGTGGTAGGAGACTGACTACAATAACCTTGGGCGCGGTTTGAATCCCGGAAAAGGCTTTGATCTAATATACTATAGCTTGGAATACAATATAGTATATGCTTGGATCTAGCATAGTATAGGCTTGGATCTAGTATATAGGCCACGATCTAGTATAGTATATAGGCCACGATCTAGTATAGTATAGGCTTGGATCTAATATAGTTTAGCTTGGATCTAGTATATTACACATTTGGGTCTAGTATGGTATAGCTTGGATCTAGTACAGAATAAGCTTTTATATAGTATAGAATAGCTCTAGTATAGTACAGACGGTTTAGAATCTCTTTGTTCCATCCTCCCCTGAAGAATTCTTCATCAAAATTGTTAGGCAGTTAGGCAAATTCATATTGTAATAAGATAACCTAAGGTCGAAGACAGCGAAAGGCGTAACCCTTACCTCTTGGCCACGATGAAATTCGAGGACTTAATCTAGCTGTAAATTCAGACTAAAAGGATTCGAAACAAAATTTATTCCATTTTATAATTTATAAATTTGTCTTTTCTCATTTGAGTTTAATGCTTAGAATAAGTCTGAATAGTCTCCAAGCCAAACGCGTCTGAATGTACACATGCACACACAACTAGCACCGCATTTACATTGACTGGATTACTTATTTCACATCAAAATCCTCAGTCTATAGATTTCAATGATTTAATGCCCTGTAAATAAAGGAAGTAAAAGACTGTTAGAAAGCTACATGAAATGCGATACAGTCAATTTCTATGGTATCTTGTTTTCGTCCGCATTCATGTGATTCTGCTTTGACATTACTATCGGGAGAAATGTTTTTGCAGCTGATATTCCACTACAAGTGAGATTTGTTCAGCTGCTATGAGTATATTTTTCGAAAGTTTTATCATTTCTGTCTTTTAGCCTATGAAACGCTGAATATTTCACTAAATATCCAGATTCTGAAAATTATTTTTAACGTTATCATCATATTTTGGCCTACAAAAGTTATACAAAACTGTGATTAAGTTTTAAAGGGTCACTGAGTAAGTAAACAAGAATGAAGACAAAATAGCTGATTCAGCATTTAAAGGATTTCAAGAAAGGAAGCAAGTATAAAAATGGGTATGTAACTGCACCGTTTAGCTAAAATTTTATCAATTTTTAAAAACGATAATGTGCTATAAATTCGCAATTAATTAATTACGATGTAGACATATGCTTATATTTTGCCTTTTAATTTTTTAATTAAATCACGAAATAATTTAAGTTTGCAGTTTCTTAAGATATTAAGCCGAAAAGAAATACAGTGCCATAATTTAATTATTTATATTGCATGACGCAGATAATTAAGCGTACCTAGAATCTTTCAAAAAATTAAAAAATTACATTTCATATCATACATTATATTTCTTGTCTTGTAACATATTTTAATTAATTCTAGTATCAGTCAAAATCAACAGCATTTGATAAATGCTGCAAATATTATCGCTCTGAACGTAATTCTCATTTAAAATTTTTAACTTCATTACTTAACGAAAAATAACACTGTAATTTATTCTCATGTTCAGTTTATTATAATAAATTTGTTGTAAATTCTTTTTAAAAAATTCTTCCCATTGAAAGAATTAAAATTGTTGAAAGGAATATATTTGATCATGTTTTTTATATAATTTTAAATTATTTTTATTATTATAATATGGTTTATCAGTAATTTAGATTTAAGTACGGGCATGAAGAATTTATCATTAAAAATCCATTGTTTCTACAGTTCATATTCTATTGAATCTCAATTTCTTTAAAAACTGTAATTGAATTACACCATATTATTAATTAGAATTACTTAATACACAGTCCAGTCACATTAATGTGACCATCTGTCAAAAGCCAGAATAACCACCTTTCGCAGAGCGGACTGCTGCGAGACGTGCAGGAAGAGAGTCACATAGGTCCCTGAAGGTGTTCTCTGGGATGTTGAGCCATGCCGACTCTAATGCCGTGGCCAGCTGCGCTAGATTACGCGGTTGAGGATCCATGGCGCGAACAACTCGATCGAGATGGTCCCACAGATGCTCGATTGGGTTTAAGTCAGGTGAGTTTGCTGGCCAGGGGAGGACGGTAAACTCATCCTGGTGCTCTTCGAACCACGCACGTACACTGGCAGCTGTATGGCACCTCGCATTGTCCTGCTGGAAGATGCCATCATCCTGAGGAAAAACAATGCGCATGTAGGGGTGAACATGGTCCGCAAGGACAGATGCGTACTTGTATTGATCCATTGTGCCTTCCACAATGATCAGTGAACCTAGAGAATGCCAGGAAAACATTCCCCAGACCATAATGCTCCCGCCTCCAGCTTGGACCGTTCCGGCAATGGTTGCAGGGTGGTTCCTTTCAGAGGTTTCACGCCTTATACGCCAACGTCCATCTGTCCGATGGAGCATAAAACGCGATTCATCCGAAAACGCAACCTGTCGCCACTCAGTGGACGTCCAGCTGCTGTACTGGCGTGCAAATTCTAGCCTTCGCCGTCGATGAACAGCAGTCAGCATAGGTGCACGAACCAGGCGTCTGCTTCGGAGGCCCAGACGCAGCAATGTTCGCTGAATAGTACTTTGGGAGACACTTTTGGTAGCCCCTTGGTTCATTTTGGTGGTCAGTTGCTCAACGGTAGCCCGTCTATCTGCCCGAACGCATCTCCGCAACCGTCGTTCGCCTCTGTCATCTATGGCCCGTGGTGCACCACATTTGCCACGTCGCTGATTTTGGACAGTCCCATTTTGCCATGCACGGTACACTTTTACCACGGCGGCACGCGAACAGTTCACAAACTCAGCCGTTTCGGAAATGCTTCCACCCTTGGCCCGAAAGCCAATGATCATGCCCTTTTGGAAGTCGGATAAATCGCTTCGTTTCTGCATTACGCCAACGATTGAAATGTTTCCCGAAGCCCTCACACACCCTTTATATACGCTCAACTGCACTGTGCTGCCACCTGCCTTCTGTGATTGGTTATTTAACTCTGACATGGAAAGTACGTGGTGGTCACATTAATGTGACTGGACTGTGTATTATTAATGTAAAAGCTTGCAAAATGATTAATCGTTGTAAAAAATTCCAGTCCATTTTTTCCAACGTAAACGAAATTTATATATTAATTAATTGCATCATTAATTTTTTGTTCGATACGCAGTTTTTTAATATTTTTAAACACCTTTACTATTTTAAATGCAATTTTCTGATATTTTAAAATATTTTTTTCTGCTGAATATACAGTTTGCTAATATTTTTAAATACGAGGGATTGGTATTTATAAAAGTAAGAGTCGCAAAAATTAGCTCATGATCATTAAAATTGTTATTTCAATGAAAGAAACACACAGGAAATATATAAATAATTGGGACTTATTGACATACGCACATTTACAGGAAAGAATAATAATGATACATGGTAGCAGTATAAAAATACAAACTGATTTTTCATCTGGAAATTGAGGTTACTCGTTGTTTTTTGTGTTGACGGCTATGTTATGTGGCGTGCAATAAGAAGGAACTCGTACTCGCTCGTCTCAGAATTCGTTTGCAAGAAAATAGTAGCATATTGAGGACTGCTGATTATTGTAGTATGCTATGGTTGGAATGCGCTTTAGCCCACTGCTTGGCGGCGATTGTTTTTGAATGAGCAATAAACGCGCCAACATGGGTTACTCCGTATATCCGCCAACATGGCTGACTGTTTGTACGTTGCCTACATTGTGCAATTCGCTGAATTTTTTTTTTAAGTTTAAAAGGAACGCTGTGCACATGGCATTTTCTTGTAATTTATTTTCGTTATTTTAGCTTATTTTGTTTATTTGTGTACGTTGCCTACATTGTGCAATTCGCAGATTTTTTTTAAAGTTAAAACGGAACGGTGTGTACGTGGTATCGTTTGTAATTTTAATGCCCTTTTTTAAAAAAAATTCCTTCTTTCTTCGATGCCATTTTGGTTACGTTTTCGCGGAGCGTGTCAGGAAGGTTATGTAACGGCATAAAATGTGTAAGTATTACAACATAAAATGTAAATAATTAATTTAAACCTAACTGACAAATATTTTAATGATCATAATGTTCGTTTTGCATATTATTTTATTATCTTTTTGTGGCAACAGTTTCCATACTAATTTATGCTTTAGAATTCTATGTTTTGTTTACAATAAGGTTTTCGCGGAGCGTGTCGGGAAGGTTGTAATTGCAAAGACGTTTCGCAGAAACGCGCCGAATTGGCGATTTTCAAAGCATCGCCAAGCAGTGGGCTAAAGCGCATTTTCACCCATGCTATTATTAGTGTTCGTGCTGATCAAGATCTAATGGCTGATAGGAGAATTTGCAATCGATGAGTTCAGAAGGGTTCCATAAAGCGACATAAGTGATTCCAATCGTCCAAATTCACTAAATGCCCAAGACCAAGGACATTTCGTCCGCATCGCTTTTAGGGATCATACGACCACATCACATATGCTAAATAAAAAGTAGGTATGTTCTATAGTACGAAGTATCCACACATATGGTGCAAAAACGGCCGTAACCACTCTAATCATCAGAAACACTACCATGGATTCCGTTTTCGTTGATGCAGAAGCTGCTGTATTGAACAGTCCGGGTGAAAGCTCCATGTAACTTGGAAATATATTTTTCTAAAATATAACAAAACACCATATTTTTCACATGCCCAGTTATACGTAGCTTGCTGAAGAATCTTCACTGTGGATAATTTGCTTGTTTACGCTCCTGTCGGACAAACAAAAAACATTGTGTGCCCTCAAGCTCTCAATAAAAGGTACGAAACAAATAATGTTTTTTTTTCTGCCTAAATAACGTTTACTATTCGATACGTAAGTTTGGTAAAATTTTACCCAGAAAAGCAAAAGAAATAAGAAGAAAATCACTGTCTACTTGAGATTTCGAAAAACTATCCCCATCGCCTAAACAAATCCGCTTCGCTCTGCGTAAAGCCCGGGCTACGTCTGGTAATTCAGCTAGTTTTTATATAAAATCTTGGCATTTTTGGTGGTTGTTTTGAAACGGTGAGCAACAAAAAAAAATGAGATCTGAATTGACGAATTTCATAGCCTATCTTCTGTAAAAGATTTTAGTCGTAAATTTTCTTTTCTTCACGTGTGGGACATGTTTGGCCGACGAGTTGCAGCCCGTCAACCTCCTCCTACATGTCTACCGGAACTTCGGAGAGCATTGCTTTTTGAGTGGTGTAATATCCCCCAAGATCAGATCGATAATTTGATATTCAGCATGCCTAGGCGTTGTACGGACTGTATTGCATCGTCTAGGAGACATACAATGTATTAACAATCATACCAACCATATAATATTTTTTGTAAATAGGTTTTTTTTGTAATTTGCTCCAGGGAGAAAAAATCGCAAATTTTTTTAATAATATCAAACATATAGCATCTTTTTTTGCTCTTTACCTTTTGTTTAATAAATAAGCTTTACAAATAAGTCAAATTTGTTTTGCTTCTCTTCCTTTGCCTGATTTTGCATTATCTTTAATTTATGGACATGAGTGTATTTCCTATTACTGCTAATTATTTGTATTTATTTATTCATTTTGTGAGTTCTGTAATTGCGTGTGTATTTATATATTTATATATATTTCAATTTTGGGGCACATTGCATTTTGACAAATTAAGTCTTACTCGGACGTAGGGACAAACAATTATTTGCAATATTTGTTAGTTTCTTGAAATTTACAATATTTGGATATTTCTCATCACTCTGAACACATTTTGGAAAGCTTCAAAAAGCCAGTTTTCAAAAGCCTAGAGCGTTTTTAAGAACCTAAGGCCTGTTCGGGCAAGAAATAATATCACAGCCGACTGAGGCTGCGAGTATTTTAAGAGTTTGCTCACAAACTGCAGTGCTGTTGAGTTTAACTACTCAGTAAGTTTTAGCCTTTTGTTCAACGAACGATATTTTCTTTTGCGATATTTTTTTACTTCCTTGTACGAAGAAAAGAAAATATTGTAATCGCGAAAAATTTCGGTTTTCAGATTTCAATGGAAATAATATTTATTTTGGCCATTCCTGGATCATTTTTTACTGTGTTTTTTCCGTGACGTAAATATGGACAAAATAAAGGACTCTTTATTTCAAAATGTAAATTCAAAATGTAAAAAGGATTCAAAATGGAATTTATTCATGATGTTATCCTAGACACTTATATACATACATATGCATGCATGTAAGTATGTATCTCTCATAACTTTAGCAATTAGGCGTAAAGTTAAAATTTTGCATATGGGACTGTTATAACATCTGGCTGTGTCCCTCCCGTTTTTTTTATTTCAGTCGACAGTACCGAAAGTATGCATATATATACCGGACCCCTTTCCCCGGCTTAAAAGTCTTTACTCGCTCTTCATTTTCCCAAACGTTGGTCGCAGACATTTGTATAAAATATTTTTTAAAAAAAATTTCAATAGTGCAGATTTGTTATCTGATTAATTAACGTATTATTAAGCATATTATTTCTAAATTTTTAATCGCTCGATTAGGAGTAGGGCATTGAGCCCATGCACTCGGGTGTCTTAAACATCGTCCCACATCAGCAAGGTAGACATATACTTCCTATAACAGAAGTGTTTTGAATGACGAAAATATTCATGTTGTGGTAATTTCAAATTTAAAGCAAAAATAATTTTTAACAAATAACAAAATCTAAGCTTAATGCGGTCTCCCGGTTCCTTTACGAAAGGTTATAAGAAGTCTGATTCTCGTACGACAAAAATTGTCCAGAATATATAATTTCAAAACTTTCAAGTTTTAATGCCATTTTTAACTTGTCTCGAGGGATCGGTAAATTAAGTTAGAATAATTCGAGGAAATAAGGTTAAGTAATGTGTAGCAAAAAGTAATTTAATAGACCGTACAAGGAAATCATGTGGTGTCTACATCAGATTTTCTGCATTAAGTACACTCTATAACAAAAAAATTGATGCACCAAAAAAGAATCATCCGATACTTTGAAATTTCGTATGCATAAACGTTTTCACGAAATATGCAAATAATTAAAATTTTGGTGTCCAATGAATGAATAATGCGATCTCCAGCGCATCGAAACTGAGCATGCAGCAAATGTATATAAGGAGCTGTTCTTGAACTGTTGTTAAACATTTCTGTTGCATTGCGATTTAGACTACCTTTCAACGACTGAAAAAAATGCCTCGGTGCACGATTCCAGTTCATTACGAACAATTGTCAGAATTTGAAAGAGGTCGTATCATTGGATTGAAAGAGGCAGGTTGGGCAAAACGGAGAATCGCTGGTCACATGAGTCGAAACGATGCGGCGATTAAAAGATGCTGGCAAGATTGAGTGAATAATTGCAGATTTCAGCGTCATGATGGTAGCGGTCGACCTAGGGCTACAACAAATCGGTAGGATAGAGTAATTGTCAGATTAGCTGTCACGGCGCCTGATTCATCGCTATCAACCATGAGACGTCCGCTATGACCATTTACAGACGGCTGATAGATCGAAATCTACGCTCGTAACGACCGGTACGTCACCTGCCACTCACGTCTGCACACTGTCTAGCCAGATTACAGTGGTGCTTGGCTCAGTCTGGTTCGAATGATGCTGACTGGGGACGTATAGTCTTTAGCGACGAATCCCGCTTCCAATTGTGTCGTGATGATCATCGAAGACGTTTCTGGACACACCGACCAGAGCAGCGTGCCGATCCTACTTTCACTAGTGAACGTCACACATGTCCTCAACCAGGAGTTATGGTATGGGGTGCCATTTCCCTTGATAGTTGTACCACTCTGGTCGTCATTAAAGGCACACTTGGAGCACAGAGGTACGTAGACGACATTTTGAGACCTATTTTGCCACCCTTCCTTTTGCAGTACCCTGGCCTTATTTTTCAGGAAGATAATGCCAGACAACGTACGGCACGTTTTGCTATGAACTGTCTTGTGGCTTATCAAACACTCCCTTGAACAGCCAGATCTCTCTTCCATTGAGCACGTCTGGAATACGATGGGAAGGCGACTGCATTTACCAGGGAATATTGAAGACCTAGCCCGACAGTTGGAGCAAATTTGGCAAGAAATACCACAGGAGACTATCCGGAGCTTTCTCAAACTATGCCATGCCGTGTGGTAGCTTGCATCCACGCTAGAGGAGGGTCAACACCTTATTGAGTGCATTATTTTGTAACTATGCAACTCTGAAATAAATCATTCAATTGCTCTGAAATTTAAATAATTTTCTATTCTGTACATAGTCTTCCTATGCACCAGTTTTTGTCTCCATTAGACAAATCCTTCTTGGTGCGTCATCTTTTTGTTATAGAGGGTATAACAAATTTAGTAGTCATTTTTCTTGTAGTAGTAGTCTACTTTTAACTACGTTTCCCTTTATAAAAGGTATTATCGCTTAAAACCCAGTAGAACGGAAGCTACAGAAGTGTCGCTTCCATTTTTTTACTTTTCTTTTGTCCAAGGATGCATTTTAATACATGAAGTAATTTTATGCTAAGCAGTTGCAAGGGGTCTACTAGTTTAACAGAGCGTTCTGGGAATTAAAGATCTAGAACGTAAAATTTTACATTTAGTGTGACCTGTTCAAGGAAGTAAAACCGAATGGTAGGAAGTAGAACGCCAGTGTTTCTATTATTTTATAGCGAATTAACGCAGTGTTATACTTGCGCATTTATTTAATTAAGAAAAGAATTATTTAATACGCAGTTGTGCACTTATTAAACAGGAACACTTGCAGCAAGTATTTCCTTTGCAGTTTTTTTTCTATTTAGCCAAGATAAAAAATATGCAGCAGAAAAACAGTAAATAACTGCGAGGTGTTAAAAAACTAAAACTCCTTATATTATTAAAATCAACTACGATATCATTAATTAAACTTCTGAAGAACATGTAGAAATTGCTTAAGATAATTGTGCATTAAACGTTTTTTTTAATATCCGAAAGTTTCGTTTTATACAGGAAAGTGCTAATTTAGGAGCATCGTTTATAAATATCAGTTAATATCTTTAATAAAATTATAAAAGTTTGGTCTCCTTTGGTAGCATAAACCAGTGTCAAACTCCAAACATATGACTTGGGAGGAATTATCGCTTTGTCTGAAATAATAACTGAGTCTTGAAAAGGTTTAAAACAGCCTTTTTATTAAATCAGAACTTGAATATAAAAATTCACGACTCGTGCTTGGAAACCAACCATCACTTGCAGCGATGTAACTTAAAATAACAGTAAATTCAAAATTAAACTAAGGCCTAGCAATCGAGGACTGCGCAATTGATTTAACGGGAAATTGGCTTAAAATTTCTGATCGAAAGAACAATTTATATGCCGGCAGCAACAATGCAAAGCAGAAGAATTACGATTTTATCAGAGGTAGCAAACCTAGTAACGTGGCCTCGAGAGGCAGAAACACGCTCTGTCTTTTAATGTAAAGCCCTCGACTTAAATACTCTCAAAACTGAATTGCATTCTGATGAGGAAACGGAAAGGAGAAGTGGTAGTAAAGCTGTAAATCATAGTAACTGGTTAATTAAAATAATAATAATAACCTAATAAATTTAAAATGCGTGTGTCCCTAAATCGATATGGATAGCCCTCACGTGCTTTGTAATAATTGATTTAAAAAACATAAGTCGAAATCCATTTCGTCGAGAGGACATGACTGACGTTGTACAATACTGATCATATTTTCAGGGCCAATTCTGCTTGATATGGAATATTTTTTCCTTCTAAAAAGATTCTTACTGAGAATAATACACTTATGTAAACTTGCTTCCTAGAAAAACCATATAAAAATTTAAATTTGACATATATTTACTAAACAATATCGCGGAAGCAAAATATCACGAATTTCAAATATGGATTTTTTGCAATTTATTTTTAATAGATCCTGTAGAGCACTAATCAAAGTTATCGAGAGTGACATACGAAAGGATTTCTCCTTTTCGTACTCACTTCCTTTCCCTAAAATTCTTAAAGACCTTGAAACATCCTTCAGAGTTCACTGACTTTACCCTGTCCTATATCAAACTGACCATAGGGGAAAGTAAATGTCGAAGTTTATTCACCCTGCTTAGTCAATGGGCAACACCTGGCAGAACATTTATGGTTCCTTGACCCTCCACCTTGCATCAGAACTTGACCACATATAGTGACCACTCTCTCCTGTAAAACTTCCTTTCCCCATGTGAAAGTTTACAACTTAGCAAAAGTTGCTTGCTGTTTCCCCTCTTTGCAGAACTGGGTTCAAAGACTTCGACAGCTGCCGTCTTTCCTCTAACGGTGGCCTGACAGTGTAGGCGAGAATTTTTCACCTTGTGATAACTGTTGGCCTATATCGTAAAATGGGAGCTGGATCAGATCCCCGGCCCCTATTTCGAAATCCGGGGGATGCTGGAAGATTGCTCGCCACGCACTCTGTGAGCCCATTGTAGTGTGCGATCAGCTGTTAAGGGGTAGAGGAGGGATATGAAGCAGAAAAAAAATGGCGAACAGTTTGTGTGTTGTTTCATTAACATCTGCTTGATATTGAAAATGCAGTCGAGTTGGATGAATTGTTTAGGGGCATGTGATACTCGAGATGGTAAAGAATTTAAAAAAAAGGTACGACATATGGAAGCTACAGATCGCAGCTGTAATTGGAATTTTGACAACTCTAAAATGAGATGTCAAAAAGTTTTTGTCGTTTACTTTGTGGCATCAACCTTGAAAAGAATGTTTGACAAGGACAGTTTCCTGTAAAGGGCATGTCTGCACCTCAAAACCCCAGATTTTAAATCCATAAAGGGTCAAATTTTTTCCCTTTCTATTTCATGAAAAATTAATTCAGAATTCTTTAAAAACACTAGTAAATAATTAAATGAAAATAACTTTAGAGATATTACCAAATTGTATTTATAAGAGAAAAATATCCAACTAAGTAATTGAACTAAATTTTACAGTACATGATATCAATTAAAATTGGGTGAGATAATTTCACTATTTCAAAACTCGCTAGGACTCTCTGCCTAGAGGAAGAGATACTTTCGTGGATAGCTTTGTAAGGTATTATGGTAATAAGGAATATGCTTAATTTCTACTTACTTGCTATGATTGTAATAAAGAAATAGACCCGTTTTTAAAAGCATATTGCTATGTAACACCATGAAGTTACTATGATTTATCATGAGTTACTACTATATATTGCATGTAATTACTGTTATTGATCGATCTTAAAGTATTCGAAATATACTGATTTCTTAGATTGAGAGTCCACTAGTGGCCGAGCAATGAAGTCGCTGATTACTAGTAGTTCCGACCTGAGTTAACTTCCAGATGAAAGCGCTGGCAGTTTTAACATTTTCGTGGTTCCACCACGTCTAAAAGTGAATTAAGTTAGTTTCTTTTTGCCCAATGTGATCAAATTTAGCTTCCAGTTTTGTGCACCGAAGTGTCTTCCTGCCCGCTGGCCGAATGGCTTGTTTTTGGTGTGGAAACTATAATTTTAATTATAAAAACTGTTTTTTTTTAATGTATTTAACGATGTTTGGTGTTTTAGGTTTCTCTGCAGTTTACAATTTTTTAATGAAGATTGAGTTTTATGCATTTTTGCCTTGTCGCGAATGGAGAACTGAATTGATTGAATTGGAAACATATTTGTAATGAAATAAGTTTAAATGAGGTGCAGTAAAAATGTGTATGATTTAATAGGTCTTACAAGGAAGTCCTGTGGTGCCCACATCAGATATTTTAATTTTTAATATGGCTAATAATAATAAACAGAGAATCAAACTGTCAAGAGCAACTTTGTCTTAATCCCATTTCCTTTCCAATTATGGAATAGCATTTCTTAATGTAGTAGTCAAAGGACGTATTAATCAGACGCATTACATTAAAATCGAATTTTTCAATTCCTCCCCTTTCCTATAATATAGAATTTAGTAATTTCGGTTTTCCCCCTTATTCTTTTAATTAGTATGAGATATCGACAGTTTGCTCTGAATTTGTCACTAAATTTTAATTAGAATGAATGCAAACTACGCAGTTTATTGATTTTTATGAAGTCAAAAATCTGCAGTTCTAAGAAGTAAGCGATGCAGTCAGCACTTTGCTCGATTAAGAGTTTTTTGCCTTTGAAAATAACATTTGGTTTCGGAAAACTAAAATAACAACAATTACAGAGCTAAAGCTTCGTCTGAGTTATACCACACCTATAAATCTGCCACTTCTGTTATTCCACGAATAATGAAATAAAATGAATAACAATAATAATAATAATTTTATTTTAAAATATTTGTAAAATAAAAAATGCTCTGTACTATATATACACCATTTTATAACATACAGGCTTATATGCAAGTTTATTAATAAAATATGGCTTTTCATGACGAATTTAAAGTACGTGAATTCCCAGTTATAATGAATGTTTTTCTACTATTTGCACTTTTTAACAATCATAACAGTCATTAAGTTATAATTATGTCCTAATACAGTCTCTACATTAAAAAATAAATATATGAACAAAAATTTCCTCACCATGCTTTATCTAAATTTCGCTTTTATCACATTATTTGATTATTTGTAAATGTTAATTCTTTGATCCCAATTTCTAAATTCTCGCACATATGCATATTTACTTATGCGTACTAAGTATGGCGTGTACGTAAAGTTTTATTATTGTAGAAATTATTTTACTCATTTTATTAACGATATAAATATCAATAACGTTTGTTGCAAAGTATTCCGAAGAAAATTTGTATCATTTTAAAAAGACTCTTATTTTACTACACTTGATAAGTAAAATACTGTTATTATCAGGAAGATATTTATGAAAAAGGTAATCCCACATGGATAAGTCACAACTTCCTGTATTGTTTCGCACTGAAGTTTCTGCAAAAATGAAAATAAGAATAATGAGCATTCCGAGAGTTAAAAAGCGTTTTAAATTACATTTATCTATCTAGTTTAGTGTCCAATTATTTTTGGCAAGCTAATAATGTCTAATATTCAAAGACAGTTAAAAAAAAGTAAAGAAAAATGCCTTTTCTTTTCAACTACTATTTTTTTATGAATAATGATCTAACAGCTCATGACAGAGTTTAAAAACTAACTTGTTCCCAAAAGAATTTAAAAAAAAAATTGTAATATGTTTTCTCCTGTAAACTTTGTCTTTTCATTTGTGAATGTCAGACAAAATACATGATATTATACAGATATCATTAAAAATTCTGTGAATAGGTGGAATCGAAACTTGCTCTTTTAGTTTTGCAAATAATGTCAAAATCTAGTTTTAGTTAATAGTTTTCATGTGGCTAATTCTACGTATCAAAAACACAAGAGAAACAATCTAAAGTGATAATACATAAAATTAGGAAGGCAATAAATTTGTGTTTGGCGTAGATTTAGTCAAGAACTCTATCGATTTTTAGGGCAAACAGGTACAGGTTCTTCTTCATTAAGAGTAAAGAAATCTGCAAGACTGGGTCTGAACCTAAACTGGCTCCAGCCTAGCTCATCATACATATCACTCTCTTTTTACATTTCCAAAATTTTTAGTTTAACTCATTCAATTCATTCATTATAATTAATTTAATTATATATATATATAATTAATCAAAAAAAATTTAAAATTAAAACCATTGTGCTAATTGACGATAGAGGTCTCAGCGAGTTGATCGGAATGAAACTCGTTTTGTTGTTCAGTTAATTTACTTTGTTTAAAGCTTCAGAATACTTTTCCCTCGACAAGTTCTGTTTGGAGCTTTAAATAAAAAAGATTAACTTTGGTTTTCACTGTTTTCGTATTTTTAAACTTTTTCTCTTACTTTTTCTGTTCCAAATGTATTTTATAAAATTTGCAAGTTCATAAAAATGGAAATAGGTAAGGGGTCATGGTTCTTACAATCCTTATGTAATTCTCTCATGCATTCCATTTCCCATATTAGATGGTATAAATTTTGCAGCACTATGCGCAGAATTTTCTACTAGATTTTCTAGTTTTTTTTTCTCTTAACAACGAATAGAAAATTTGTCAACTTTCTCAATATATTTATGTATATATAAACAAACAATATTTGAAAACCATTTTAAAGAGATTATACTATCTGAAGAAGATTGTGTCGATTAGTAAAACTAAAGTATGTTATTTGGAAGTAATATTATTAAACACAGATAAAGGAATTCCTTCTAAAAGGCAATAAACGGATAAAAAGTAGGAACTGAATTAGCAAATAAAAGTACAAATTAAAACAATTAATCACTTTTTGTTTAATGTTTCAAACAAAACTTTTCAAAAGCTTATTATTTGAAACACTGAATTCGGTCGATTAATATATACGCTGTTAAATTTTTAATTTATTCTTCGAAAGTCCCCATGAGTTTTCATAACAATTTTTTTGTATATGTTATTTTTTATCGCCTGGGAGAATTGCTTTCATCTTCGAACAATATTAATTAATTTATTAGAATAATATTAATTTATTTCCAAATTTTATATACTAGTTTTCTGCGTTTTAAAGAATTCATTCAAACTTACGATGGAGACGGAACGCGTTCGTGCCCAAATTATTGCGGATTTTCCCGGGGAGTACTAATTCTCTTTAATAAGCCAGCATTCTTCGACAGTAATTTATTTACTTTTTATATATGTATTGCTCTAACTTATTTTTTTATTTAGGAACTACTTTTTCTTTTTATGTTATTTTAAAATTAAATTTTTTGAACCATACCAATAGAAATTTTAAGCTTCTTCTAAGTTTATTACAAGTTTTTAATAATTTTATCACAGTCCTCTAAAGTTTTAACGTTTCCTTATTTCAGTTAAGATTCGTATATAATACAAAATATATAAATAGAAATTATCTCCTATGAAATGCGAAGTAAAATTTAGGTAACAAATGTACAAACTGTGCTACTGTGGAAATTATTAATTTGAACTGGTAAATAATTAAACTAGATTTATTAATTAAAATGTAAAGCAAGGAATAAAATAAGAGAATTATTTCTGATTCTGCAGAAAGATCCCGACTTATAAAGAGGATTTTATATCGGTCCAAAAAACCATCAACAATTCATGAGAAGCGCGTTTCGCCATTTCGCATATCTGAACAAAATCCGTATTCCAATCTTACATTTCTATTCAATTTTATAAAATCTGAATTTAAATCTTTAAAGTTCAGGTATGTGAAATAATTCCCCAGCGCTCGGATATATGTATATATATGAAACATATATATCTACATGTACATTATTTATCTATTTATTTATTCCTTTTAAATAATATATATTGCATTTAATTAAAAGAGGACTGACTCGCAAGCTGCAAGTGAAAGACTACATTGCCATGGTTTCCACCAAATAAGTGCGGAAAAGGGAGAAATTAGTGCAGTGGTCTGTAGGCTACCACTTTAAAATATCAACGAATATTGCTATTTTTATTAGGTTACCAATATGTTCTCAGCTTTAGGAAAATACATTATTCTCATTATTTTCAAAGTGCGAATCTCAATGTATGCAAAATGTATATTTTTGGCATTTGGTGAATGCGTGAAGAAAGATTGGGCACATACAGACTTTCGAAATTCAGTTTACTGAGATGCATTTATATAAGTATTGTTGCGTGCTTACGGGTTCGTAAGAAATTGAATGCACACACGTCCGATGATAGGTTAATAAAATTTATTTTTATCAAATGAAACACTTCAAAGTCCTGGAATTTTCCGCAGAAATATTCGTACAGGTACTCATGCTATCGAAGAGTACAATCAGTTCTTACACTTCGAACTACTAAGATCGTTAAACACAGCGCAATGCAAAGCGCGCCTAAAGAGAAAGCTAACCCGGAGATATCTCAGTTCAAGCTGAACTGAAACTGGCAACAGCAATAACTGAGATCATATGCTCTCTCTGGTCTTATACAGTTTTTATCTGGCCGCCGAGGTATTGCTGTTCTTTCTGCTTCTCGAAATTACTGGAAATCAATATGAGGGTCAATTACGGTTGCAGCTAATATACGATCAACTACATTTGTTCAATTACAATACCTATGATACCCAAATGTTGCCAAATGGACGCTAAATTTGGCGACTTTTGCCAATTTCTGGACAAGTTTAGCGATAAAAATTAGTCACCAAAACCGTTATCAGCTTGGCGATATCTCGTCAAATTACCGAGATACCCATTTTCAATGTTTAACGGACTTGCCCCTGTATTCTTACTTTACCAGCATAGCTCTTCTCTTAGATTTCTCATGTTATTACATTACGCAGCAAAATACAACACTTTCGCAAATGATTCCACTAAAATCATCTATCTATGTACAAAATTCGTAAGAGTATTTATCTTGCACTTTGAAGTTTTTATTTCAGTTTTCTTATTAACGGCAGTTTACTTTGTCTCCATTTAACAATGAATCTAGATCCAAAGAAACGAAATAAGAAAATACTAACGACTAGACAAACACGCCAAAACGTAAATAGGAAGTAAATAAATTAGCAGCAAATCTGTTGCGTAATTGAATTAATTATGACATATCGGTAGCCGCGCAACTAATTTATTGTGCCATAAATTCGTATTAACTAGTTTACTTTCAAAATATACGAAAATGCAGTAGTTGTTAACTGTTACTCATTTACTTAAAGAATCATATTTGACTAATAACACCTTTTACTTCTCAAGTACTCTTTTATAAAGTATTTCAGTTTTTTCGCTTACTGTATGAGTATTTAGATTGAAATTGAGAAGTGTTACAACTTAGTTTTTTAATAGTCTTAATTTAATAAATGCAATTTCTCTTGAAGGTAAGATATATTTTAGTAACTTATTAAAAGCCAGCACAGCTAACAAGTAAATATCTATAAGTAGCTCGAAAATAAAACAAAGCAAAAAAAAATTAAATTCTCCTTAAAATGAAAGGAATTTCGCATATTAGCATAATCTTTCATTTCAGTTTCAGTCTATGAAGACCACTCTCTTAACTCTAAAGGAATCACTGCACTCATTTAAAAATCTGGCCCTCGCCTTTAATGCAAACATATTTATAGGGTAGCCCTCACTTCTGGAAGCTTCGAGGAAAACGCTGTCATGATTACGAGAAAGCAAAACCTTCAAAATATCGCCAAGTTAGCGATGAATCGCGAAATTTCGCCAAGCTTATTAGGAGAATTTCTGCGCATTTCAGCATCTAATTGAGCTATTTCCAGAATTCAAATGTCAATCGATCTACGACACAATGCAAATAGATATTTATATACACAATACTCGGCTACAAATTAAGCAAAAATACACGATAAAATTATTGCCAAAAATGTACCAAACAATCAAATAAATAAATAAAAACAAATAAATAATATCCGACATATTCCTAAATATCAAAATGCTATCAAATAAAAACAAATATTTACATAAATCTATAACATCACTATGCCAAATGAATGAGTAATCTTATTTCAAGTCTATTATTAGTCTACAAGTTATTTTAGTCTCCTTATTTTCAGCCAGCGTTTATGGCGAAGTTCAAAAGTAATGAATTCAAATTAAAACTAAGTTATGTCGTAAGTTAGCCAACGCTACACAAATTGTCTCAAACCTGTATCGGCGAGACAAGCACTACTGGCAAGAATAAAGCAACGTCAAAGACAGACTGCTATAGCGTGATCTTTAGCAGACGGGACACGCTCTGATTAAACAATCCAAAACCTTTCTTTAAATATTATCTTTTTCTACCGCATTTGAATACGCGCAAACTAAAAATTAGCATTATGGCAGGAAAGCGAAAACGGAGAATGTCAGTAAGGACATTTAACATAAAATAGCTGATTAGATAAAAATAAATCCTTACAACTTGAAAAGGGTTTTATCAAATTAAGTGGTATAGGGTTATTTATATATAAGTGGTATATTATATGATTATTTGAAATTAAGTAAATATTTTTGGTGTTTTAATTCAGAAAGGTTGCGAAATATTTTAGAAATAATTTACTCTGAAAAAAAAAAACTTTTAAAGATATAGGTTTTATATTTTTCTTTATTAAAGATAACTTTTCTTTCCACTATTATTTACAGAGTGTATGATTGGACATTCTTAGCTTCCAAAAATAAAATTAAATGCTTGAATCAAAGTGAATTAAAATCCGTTTGATTTCAAATTAATTAAATTAAACTGAATTTATATAATGTAGTTTTCTTCGAAGTAAGTGCTTACCTAGACTTCTTTTTTAAATAACAGTTGGTCTTTCCAAAAATAAAATATTCAGCTAAAAAAGTAACATCTTTTCATGTGTGATTCCGCCTTTGCTCCTGAATTCTTCCTTTCAACATCTTTAAATTAATTTTTTCTTTTCCGGTATCACACAATTTTACTCGGTCACAACATGGTGCACGAGACGTGTCAATTCATCTCTCGAATTATGAAAGTACATTTCTTAACAGTGATAAATTAACGAATTAAAAATGATGTTACCTAAAATTTCGTTCTTAATAACTTTTATCGTTATCTTACTTCTTTGTAATAATCTATTCAACTATTTGATATAGTAGACACACCAGAGACCGAGGGTGAAGTTGCTAAACACTGGTAGTTCGACTAGGGTTCGAAGCCTGTCTGCTCAAGAACTTCATGGTTTTAACCTGAATAAATTCAGTGTTCTTTAAAAAGTTGTCCACGAAAGTATCCCTCACTTTAGGTAGATAATCCTCAAGCACTTTCCGTAATCTAAATAATATTAATCATAATCTACATAATGCATAAATTATTGATAATTTTAATAAATAATTACTATATTAATATACTCGTGTGCAAAATTAAGAGAATTATCAAATTATTTCTATTTTTAATAAAAGTATTGAACCAAAGGTACTACTTATGCAGCCAAAAAATTATAGAAATATTCGAATATATAAGCGTGCCTGTCTGCGGTGTTGTTATTGCGAAAGGGATATAAGCGTATGAGGAGTTTTCGACGATTTGTGTGCTCGTATTCCTTCACGGCATTCGTCGTGTTTCTCAGAAGATTTTGATAAATGTTATAAGGTATCAAGTAAAGGGAGTAACCTCAAACGCATGGGTTACGGAATGACAAGGGGAATTGTCGGTAGGTTGGGTGCAGGCCAGTTACAAGCACAGGTGGCTACAGAGCTCAGTGTAACACCCCGTGTCGTTTGCAATTTGTGGAGGCAGTTTCAGAACACTAGATCCATATTAAGAAGACCTGGAGAAGGTCGTCCAAAATCCACAATTACATCACTGTTACAACGTTACAGCTCTAAATGTGAGCTGCAAGCTGTCACTGGAACTCCAGTTTCACGGTTCAAAGCTGCCCGAGAGCTTCATGAGATAGGACTATTTGCCAGAAGACCTGTTATTTGCGTCCTACTCACTCCAGCACACGAAAAGCGCGTTTAAAACTGCAGACAACACGCGGCTTGGAGAAGACTTCATTGGAGCCTTTTACATTTTGCAGATGAGTCGAGATTCAACCTGGACACTGATTCTCGGAGTACCTGTATTTGAAGATTGTTTGGAACACGATACCATCACTATCAGGGAAAAGGATCATTACGGTGATGGAGGTATAATGCTTTGAGCAAGCATTATGTTGGATGGCCGCACATCCCTTGGTTAATGCGCGCTGACTTCTACGACGTATACGGAGGAGATCTTAGAGTCGTATGTTCAACTTTTTCAAGGAAGCAACTGGTCCTGAGTTCTTGCTAATGGACGCCAGTTCTCGTCCACATAAGACGTAGCTGGTTGGTGGTTACATGGAAATGAGGATATTCACCGCATAGATTTCCCAACTAGATCTCCTGACTTAAACCTTGATTAACATGTCAGAAACGCTCTTGGAAGGGCAGTTTTATCTCATCATCTCCCTCCGAAAACCACCCCGGTGTTAAAAACCGCCTTGCTGTAGGAGTGCATTCGAGTGTCATAGGTACTCCTCAACTGCCTCCTGTCCAGTATGCCGTCAGGCTGCGCTACCTGTCTGGCAGTGACAGGGAACCATACCCCATATTAGACTCATTTTTAGTTCGATATAACGACGTGGATTTCAGAGATTTCTCCACTATAAGGTTTACTGATATTGATGCGTGCATAAAACGACTTTTGAAAGGTACATCTCTTTTTTTGTTATTAATCTATATTCATACCAAATTTCACTAAAATCTATCCATTAGGTTTTTAGCAATTCTACATAATGTGCAAATTCTCTTATTTTTGCTCACGAGTGTATAATTGCGTTATATTACGAATTGTTACACAATGATAATTTGTCCACACACGGTAAAGAGTTTTTGATAGTCCCCTATATCATAGTAGCACTCTTTTTCTAACAAGATTTTAATGGGATAAAACATTAAGGAAAAAAATGGAAAATTCAAAGTGCAATTAAATTTATTGAATAAACGATTAATATTATTCTGGTATAACACCAGTTGTAGATAAAGTATATTTACAGCAAAATTTTATAGTACCAGAATAAAATAAATTTTGCGACCAGTTCATTATTTCTTTTTTCTCTTTATAAGCATCTTAAAGTTCCTAATATTTATATAACAAATCATTTTAGACTATTAGAATCATATTCTTCGAAGCCTTTCAGCATTAATATTCAGTTCCCAACAATACAAATAAAAGCGATGAGCATTTTCCTGTAGCTCTATCCTAGTTCTGAAATGAACCAGGCACAAGAGTTGGATTACAAACACTAACTTCGCGATTTTAAGTTGATACCGTAACGTGGCATGAAAGAAAACAAGTCTAAGTATCTGAGGCCACACTTCATGGAACCCCTATCTATATATTTTATGGCACACTTAAGTGTCGAAGAAAGTGTAAACGTGATGGTAAGAGCACCTCTCTCGAAAACCCCTCAATAGACACTCAACCTAAAATACGGCGGAATATTTTTTTTTCGTTGGATTTCATTTTTCCCCTTCACTCTTGGAGAGGAGGAGGAAGAACGCTCAGGGAGGGTTTAAAAAGAGGCCAAACGTGTTTGGTGCTATGACTGCTGTTTCGTGTTTATTGAAGCCTGACGACTTTTTTTTGGATGGCCTAAAAATAATTATTTAGACACAATTTAAAATATTTATTTGATAACTATGAGTCAATAAAATAAATATTTTATGGTAGGAAAGTTTATTTGATTCTTGAATTTAAGTGATATGCATGCAGGACGAACAAATAGTCGCAAACGTGTGACTAAATAACTTGTGTAAACAGCAGATAGTGTTCTTATTCAGTGTCCAGTACTTTTTTATTATAATTAAATCTGTTACATTAGCATCGGAAATTGCTATCATGATACGAGCGATAATCTTTGTTTTTAAGCGTAATTCAATATTTTAGAGAAAGTCGAAAAAGGATATTTGTTATGTTAACATTGTATTGATAAGCATGTAATCTTTCCATGTGTATTTTTATGCACGTTTCCTAACAAAATATGAATTCATAGGACCAATTAGAAAAGATATTTTATATCAAACACTTTTTAGATCCTTACACGAAGTAAAGAAAGTACTGTAATTGCGAAATTTTTGGTCATCATATTTCAACAAAGATATCCATTTTTACTGCTCTCGAATCCATCTGAATGATTTTTTTTAAAGTCCAAATCACTTTTCAAATTCTTACCACCAAATATTATCGCCCTGTATTATATTTAAAGCAATTAAATAATGAAGAATCTCCATAAATGTATGTATGTTTCTCGGATTGTGATAAACAACGGTACCTAGAGACATCCACTTTTGAATAACGTATTCCTCCTGCGAATATGGGCATCTCGAAGCCCAAATTTGAAATTTCGAATTTGCTTTATTATCGATTTCGCATTTTGTAAAACTTTAATGAATTTTTGATTAACAAACTCAAGGATTTCAAAACCAGCAATGGCAAAGTTGTACAGAAAAAACACTTTTATCTCGAGCGCTTGAGACTGTGTATCAGAAATTCTAAAGATATGCTCATTTTTAAAATTATTTTGAGATATTGCTCTTGAACTGAATTTTAGGGTTTAAGTGCGAAGAACATGATATTTAATAAATAAAGTAACACACAAAATGTTGAAAAAAGCCTCTTTGGAACGTAATTTAAAATCCGAAACTTTTAAGATTTTTTTTTAGTACCAAGGGGCTTTGTCCTTGAAGTACTATTATTTTCGTTTCGGCATTTTGCGTCTGAAACTTAAATGTCGGTTCACTTTTCAAATTGTTGCCACCAAATATTGCAGCCCTGTATTATATTTACAGAAATTAAATAATGAAGAATGTGCATAAATGTATGCATGTTTCTCGCATTGTGATAAAACGACTGTACCTAGAGCCCTCGAATTTTGAATGATATAATCCTACTGCGAATATGGGCATCTGGAAGCCCAAATTTGAAATTTGGAATTGTTTTATTACCGATTTCCTATTTTGTAAAACTTTAACGAATTTTTAACCACCTCAAGGATTTCAAAGCGAGCAATGGCAACGTTGTACAGAAAAAAACATTTTCATCTCGAGCACGTGAGACTGTGTATCGGAAATTCTAAAGATATGCTCATTCTAAAATTATTTTGCGATATTGCTGTTGAACTGAATTTTATGGTTTAAGTGCGAAGAACATGATATTTAATAAATAAAATAACACACAAAATGTTAATAAAGCGTAATAAAGCCTTTGCACGTAATTTAAAATCTGAAAGCCTAAAGATTTTTTTTTCGTGACATCTGTACGTACTCACAGATCAAATGACTCTTTTTCCCAAAGCTGATTGTAAAATGAATTTAAAATGGGTTCACAAACGAATAGCCGTAGAATGTTGAAATTTCGTGTATGGGACTGCTATGACATGTGATTATGCACCTCTATTTTTGATGTAATCAGCCGCACCAATTATACGTGTATATGTAATAAACGTTTACATGTTTATGTAATGTATATGTATAAAGAAGTTTTTAGAAAGTTTTTGAAACTCCTACATGAAGATGAAAGATTAAAAAGGTAGAAAAAGTATCACCTAGTGTTGCTAAATTTTATAATCGAATTTCGGAAATTAAAATGAGAAGAGAATATTATTGAATATTTGTTACTATTTGGTCGCAGTTTCTTCTCTATATTGCAATTTTGTGTTCGGACAACAAAAACAAGTCGGGAAAAGGGACAGATTCAATGAAAACCTTCAAATAATGATTTTAGTTTCTTGAAAAAGCAAAAAATTTTTGAAAATAAATAAACCATCTTTTTTGGTTAGAACGTTGAGGTCTCAGTGGATTTGTCGGAACGAAACTTGTTTCTGATTGTCCAGTTAATTAACTTTGTTTAAAGCTTCTGAACATTTTTCTCTTGACAAGTTCTGTATGGAGGTTTGAATGACAGAAATTAACTATACTTTAGACTCTAATATTTTTTATATTTTTATCTTTTCTGTTCCAAAAGTTTTTTTTTAAATAATTTTGCAAAGTTCATGAAAATAAGGAGTGGGTAGGGGATCATGGTTCCTACAGATACTTGAAAAATTCTCTTTTCATTTTAATTTCCCAAATTACATTAATGTTCATGTAATGTAATGTAATGTAATGTGCATACGTAATAAAGTACCTTTTTTCATAATAATACGTTTACGTGTATATGTCATAAACGTATATATATAGGAAATTAAATATATGAGAGAATTACTTAAGGATTGTAAGAACCATGATCTCCTATTTCATTTCCAACATTAGATGGTATAAAATTTTGCAGCGCTACGCGGAGATTTTTCTACCAGTTTTTCTAGTTTTTTTTTCCTCTCAACAACAAATAGAAAATTTGTCAACTTTCTCAGTATATGTATATATATATACATATTTACGTTTATTCTATATATATATATATGTGCTTAATCTACATGCAATAATTGTAGAATTATCAACAATTTAAAAGTTCTGAAGTGCCGCTAAGCCAAACGCGGCCGTCATTTGTTTAAATTTGAAATTCTCACTAGTATAGTGAATTAAGTCTGTCGATGCACCAACTTTAGTGTCTTTTTGCCCAGTGGTGCCAAAAGTTAACTTTCAGTGTTGTTCACGGTTAAGTTTTGTCTTACTGCCCGATGGACGAATTGCTTGTTTTTGAGTTCAAAACTCTAATTTTAATTGTAAAAATTATTTTTAAACTGATTTTAACTGCATTTGGGACTTCAGGTTTTTCTACATTTTACAATTTTTAATGAAGATGTTCTGAATTTTTGTGTATTTTTGCCTTGCCACGTGGTGAGAACTGAATTGGTAAACGAGAAATATATCTCTAAAAATATTCGAGGAAATAAGTTTAAATGAAATGCAACAAAAAATGTGTATAATTAAAAAGGTCGCACGAAGAATATATGGTATCCACATCAGATTTTTATTCTTTTAATTTGGTACGTTGTGCCTATGCCTTTAGATAATCTGCATGCAATAGTTGTAGAATTATCAAGAATTTAAACGTGGGGGGACTACTAAAGCCTTTAATATGACTTGCACGATAAGAAAGGGAATTCTTTTAAACTCTGCTCTGCACTTTTTTAATAACAGAAAAGTATAGTCTCTAGTAGCTTGAAAATAGTTTTCAAAGTTGTTATGAATATTTTTCGGTCAAGTAGTGTGGAGGCGAAGCAATTCATGGAAAACGCAGAATAGGAAACGCAAGAACTGGGTCGTCTTTCATGACAATGCTCCTCCGTAATGTTCACTTCTTACTTATAATTATCGGTCTAAAATAGGAGCAATGTTTTCATAATTTCCCTAACTGCTCTTTTACTTCTTTCCAGTGTTACCAAAAAAGAAACATTCAAAGCAATATTTCTTGCGGTGAAGTTATTTTGAAAGCAGAATTCCAATAGAGGTCGAAAAATGCTTTGAACAGCTGTACAAACATGCGAAGAAGTGTGCGATTACGGAAGGGCGACACTTTGACGACGTTGAGTTAAATACTGGTAGAATATTACCGCAGTAGTATACACTTTCGATATTATGTACATATATTTCAATATTGTAACGAATTTGTACATATGTAAATAACTTTTGTGATATTATATGTGAAATTACAGTTTTTTTAGTCCAAAGGGCTTTGTGCCTCAGGGACTATTGTTTTCGGTGTGCGATTTTGCGTCGGAAGCATTAAAAGTCTGAATCACATTTCAAACTGTTGCCACAAATATTGCAGGCCTGTGTTATATTTAAAGAACTTAAATCATGAAGAATCTGTATAAATGCATGTACATTTCTCCAAATGTGATAAAACAACGGTACCTAGAGCCATACAATTTTGAATAACTTACGTTTCCGCCCGAATATGGGTACCTGGAAACCCGAATTTGGAATTTGTTTTATTGTTTATTTCATACTTTGTAAAACTTCAACGAATTTTTGATGAACAAACTCAAACGATTTAAAAGCGAGCAATGGCAACACTCTACAGGGGAAAAAAACTTTTTATCTAAAGCGCGCGGAACTGTTTATCAGAAATTCTAATGATATAGTCATTTTAAAATTATTTTGAGATATTGCTGTTGAACTGAATTTCATGATTTAGATGCGAAGAACATGATATTTAATAAATAAAGGTAACACACAAAATGTTAAAAAAACGCCCCTTTGGACGTAATTTAAAATCTGAAACCTTTCAGATTTTTTTTTTTTTTTTTTTTTTTTAGCTTGTAAGAGAAGATGCTTTTTCGAAAAGATAACATTGAGTAAATGGTTTTCTGGCTAAATTGGTGAAAAATCGCCCAAAGTCCCCAAACTTGGTTACTATTTGGTGACATTTTGAGCCGGTCCCTATATATGTATTACTCACGTTACGCTTAGAACAATTACTTCGGACTTCAGGTAACCACCAACTTATTCATTTTGCACAAATATTTTAGTCAATATTTCTTATTTTGCCTCGGTGACAGAAAACGTATTTATTAAAGATTTATTATACAAAAATTTTATTGGTACAAAATTTCATAAATAAAAATACATTTATCACAAAAATAGCAAAAAATAATATTATTTAAAAATGTAATGTAGTGTATGTTGAATGTAAATTACTCCAAAAATATTTAGAACTTCATAATTTTTTAAAAGAAGCTAGGTATCTGAATATGGCAAATCACATGAGGCCTATTCAAAAAAAGGGAAGGATGTCTTTACGTATGATTCGCCTTATCCGTGAGAAAAATCACGAAAACCAACCACGTAAGGATAAGCTCGGATCGAACTCCCAGCATTCCGCAGTCTTGACCACCCGGCCACTAACCTTGGAGATATGTTATGAGGATGAGTATATAACAATTACAGTATAATATTAAATTTGAAAAATTTAAGGATTTTTGCAATATTTTTCATTTGTTGGCAGTAGAAGTTCATTTTCTTTATGCGTCAGTTTTATTTTATTTACTGCATGGAGTACTAAATCTCCTGCAGCAAAAAGAACCCCCTATGCACTACACCTTCGCTCTGAAATAAACTGTTTAGTTCTATCGCCAGCATCCAGCATGCGTTTTAAGATTAAGCTTCCAGCCTTAAGGGGAAAGTGTAAACAAGACATCTAGCGGGAAGAATCATTTCCCCAAATTCTACCCCCCCCAACTTCGACGTAACGCTTACTCTAACGGCATCTTCTTTTTCCTTACAGTCAATATTATATCCGCCTTTAACTTTCCCCACCAAACGATATTTTTTAACATAAGCAGCGAATGGAAGTGCCATTTTTTGTATTATTATTTATTTTATTTTTTCCGCTCTCTCAGCTTGTTTCGAAGCTTCTTTCACTTCCCCGCCCCCTCCGTTCGTCGGTACTCTTCAAGAGTGTGCGGTTATATATAAAGTATTAAATAAATAAAATAAAGTAAAATAACAATAATAAAAAAAAACTGGGAGCTCGAATAGAAGAGAAGGGGGAGGCTGGAGGTAGAGTCTCTTGCAGACAGATGGTTCCCCAGGCGGCAGCCACGTGCGTACCTTTTGTTGTGCTGCCAGCTGTCGCGTTGAAATTGCAGGTGTGCCTACACAGCCCAGGAACTACGTCATCAGAAGCCCGCTCAGCACGGAAGCGACTATGCAGTTTGGTTGCTGGAAAAGGGAAAGTGATCGGATCGTAATTTTAGAACGCCAATTGGCGAACATGATTTTTTATTAATAGCTCCAAAGATAGATTAGTACACTCACATATCATCGGCATTACGCCAAAACTATGAATCTACCTCTTTTACTGTCTACGTCTAAACATAAATTACTGGCTTTCTTTTTTATTTATTTATTTATTTATTGTACCGGTGTTGTTATTGTTTTACGCTATATCAGCAGAGACATTCTTTCAGTTTCATATAAAATAAACAGATCTGATTCTATTTTCTCCGAAAAATTTTCTCAGCCTTTAAGCAAGACTTCACATATTCGTGGTTTTGGCAAAACACGTTTTTAGTTATCTATTACGTTAATGACAATTAAAATTAGCACAGAAAATCATTGCTCAAATAATGCAAACTGCAGGGAGCAAAATGCGGAAGAATTATTTAAATAATTAATTTTGCAGCTAATTTGCTGTTTTTAGACATATTAGACATCTATGGTAGACTACCATAAAATAAACGGTTTTCCCAAAGGTTTTGTTAAGGTTTTTATGCTATCCGCTGACCTCGTAGTCTACAAGTCTTCTGTTACATTCACTCCTACTAATTTTTTTGGGGGGGAGGAGGGTGTTATTATTTTCTTCCCATTTACGTCATATACAATTCCACAGCAAAATTACAAAAATTTTAAAGGGAGTATACTTTTAGAATTCTCTATTCTAACATTACGTGTTAGCATATATTTTTCTGTTTCTGAATAAAGCAAGTTCAAAATTCGGGCTTCCAAGTGCCGATGTTCGGGTGGAGGACTATGCTATTCAAAATGTAATGTGTCTAGGTACCATAGTTTTTTCACAGTGCAAGATACATGCATACATTCAAGCATATTCCTAATAATTTAATCTCTTTAACTATAATACTGAAAGATAATATTTGGTGGTAACAATTTAATAAGTTATACATTTAGTTAATTCATTTAAGTGTTTTAACTCAAAATTCCATTTTGGAGACTAATATCCCATTTAGGACTAACGCCCCTTTTGGGCTAAAAATAAACTGTTTTAAAAATAATATTATGTAGAAAACTGTATGAACAACAGTACTTTTATTTTTTTGAGTCTGTGCAAGTCGCTGAATAAAATGTCAGTAATTTAAATGTTTTTACATTTCTTTTTAAACGAAAATAATGGAACATTAGCTATTATAAAATTACTAACTATTATTTTAAAATTTATTTCATTTAAAAAAAGGATGAGTACTAACGTTTTAAGCATTTATTAAAAATG
>KK113388.1:246841-269824 GCA_000611955.2 Stegodyphus mimosarum
TGGAGGATATCCCTATAATCTTGCGCTGATAATTTCGGTTGAATTTCAAAGGAATAGACTATTCTTTATTTAGTTAAATAATAAGAGATCGTTTGTAATAGTTGAGATTATATCACAAACACATTCATTAAAATTTGCACCAATTATTTCAGCAACCAAAATTCTGTATGGCATTTAAAAAAGCAACAAATAACTGAACTAGGCTCATCATAGTATGTGTTAAATACGAATTTAAGTGATGTTACGCAGCTGCGTGTTGTTTTTTTACTGCACCATTTTGCTGAACTCCAGAATCTTTCAACGTTTTGAGTAAGCGCTAATATAACGAAGTAAGTCCGAAAATACTCCACTGTTTGCTGTTCAGTAAAAAGGAAGATCCAAAATAATAATAAAAAAAAATTAAACATGTAAACACAGAAAGAGCAGTTATTTCCTTATTAACTTCTTTACATAAATAAAAGCGGCATTCTGAGGATCGCTGTTACGTAAAACCTACGATTTGGTTTGCTTATGTCAAAGTAATCGAAGGCTATCTTCCTAAGGGCAGGGATGCCTTCGTGGAGACTTTCTAATGAAGACTTCCCCATATACTGGTTAAACTTGGGAAAAACTACGAAAACGCCTATGCAGCCAGCCTGTTCGCGAGGATACGAGCCCCGCACAGAACTACCGGTGTTCAGCAACTTTACCGCTAGGCCACTGCTGGCCCTGGTAAGATATAAGTGTGTTTTAATATTCACTCGTATTCATCACCAGAGCTAAATCCCACTTTTAAGCACAGTTTTTGTTACGTTACTTATTTTTTTTAATTTACTTTAAATCTAATATTTTTTTTACTGTTCCTATGATAGCTTTCAAATCCAAATCTTGCTTTTATTTTATTATGGTTAGATTTTCATTTTTTTTCACGAAAAGGGAAAAAAATTCGATTATTTGTATATGATTTGTACAAAGACTTTTTGCTTACATTTAATTATTTCATATTTAATTAATTTGATTCTTTCCGCTTTATTTATTAGAACAGATATCCCAAACTAATTTATTAAGTTGTCACAGTTTATCACAGTTTTTCCATTTTAATTATTTTTCTGTACTTATAGGCCTGTATACTTATTTTAACTAACAAATAAATTATTTTCGGAACTATTAGGAAATGGGGAATTACTAAATTGCCATTTTGGCCATTTATATATTTTAACTATTAAAAATGTAGTTATACAAAAACGTTTCGATATTTTAAAATGTATTGATGTATACACACACACACACACACACATATATATACATATATCTTGCATATTTCGGTACTCTTCTGCTATCGGGACCGGATTCAGGAATGTATGTATGTATGCATGTGTGTATGTGTCTATATGCATATATCTATGTGCGTACACTCACATATATACGTGCATATATATATATATATATAGGGATACATGAACACACACATCAATATATACATGCGTACATAGATACATTCCTGAACCCGATCCCGATAACAGAAGAGTACCCATGGTTTTTTCATGTTATTTGCTTCTTAATTTTGCTCAATTTTTTTCATATATTTTTTCATTTATTCTTATTTTTAAGTATTGTTGTGTTCGAATACTATCATTATTTTTATTTTTATTTGTTTTTGAAACTGTCTGTCATCGCGTCGGGGAATTATTTGAATTTTCTGAACTTATTTAAGATTTAAATTGAGATATTATTAAATAGATTACAAAATTTAAAATTAGAATAGGGATTTTGTTCAGAAATGCGAAAAGACGAAACTGGATCTTCATGAATTGCAGGTGATTGTATAGAGGGATTCCAATTCCTCTTGAAAAGTCGGGACCTTTCTGTGAAATCAAAAATGGTTACCTTGCTCTAATTGTTTAAATTTAAATTTACCTTTCATTAATTAAGCACTTTAATTAACAATTCGAATTTAATTAACTACAAATTCAAATTTTTGATTTCCGGAATACCACGCATTTACCAATTAAATTTTACTTCCTAGGAGATAATTTTTCGATTATATATTCTCTATTATTATATGTAGAGAGTTTACATATACAAATGTGGATAACTGTGAATTACCATAATTCAATAAAAATCTATTTACTAGTAAATACATCAAACAGAATATATTCTAATGAGTTAATTTTAATTTTTGGTCAAAATTACAAATTACAAAATCAGATTGATACCCATAGATATATTTATAATATAGATATACAAGCATAATACCTAATAACTCTATCAAGCAAAGTATATTCTAATTAGTTAATTCTAGTTCACGACTAAAAATGACAATAATAAAATAAAATTATTCTTATCATTATTTTATTTATCGTGTCTTGGACATTAAAGATAGTAAACTAATAAGTTACTAATGAATTTCGAACAATTAGTGTTTAGGCCTTTTATAAACCTAAACACCTTAAGAAAACGTTTTCTGCCGAACTAAAATAATGTTACCTCAATAAATCATATCAAGACGTATTAAATCGCGCCAAAAGAAGCTGAAGAAAATAATGTGGCAATATCTTCTTTAATGTACATTAAAGTGCAAAAGCAAGCAACTTCTCCCGAACATGTGGCTGCGATTCCACCGGCAGTAGATGTAGTAGCAGCGGCAGCAAACTTGAATCAGCTGCCCAGCTGCGCTTATTATTTCATGAACTTTCCTCCTCTCCCCTCTTCCATCGAATCTACTTCCCCCCTCATGACAGCCCCCTAACGCGTGCTTTGCATCCCCTCCCCACATCACCGAACTCTAGAGAGTTTAGACACCAGATTGAAGTTTCAGTACCGTGTGTTCGCTGGAGATGGGTAGTCAATACGCTTTGCGTGCGACACAGGCCAAACATTAAGAATCTGTTCATTCGGAAGTAACAATATACCATATGTGAATCTCATTTGGTGAGGAAACTCGTGAGGTATATGCTTTGTGGAATTTCCTGTAACAGTGACTGCGAATCGAATTTCTTGTAAATAATGGTTAGAACGTGTAATAATAATAATAACCCATTTTTTAATCTAAACCTTCTGCCTTTGTTTACCTGCACGGTGTGTATTTGTCTTAAAAAATGCACAGTGGACGTACATTCTTTCGTTTGAACTTAAACTACATCATGCCATTGATGATTACATTCTCAAATTAAGCGCCAGACTTTGTGTCGTCTGAAAACTGGTAATAGTTTTCCACTAGCCTTGTTTCAAAATAACTTTGTGTGAATTTTGAATTGAATTATAAACTGTCGTAAAAATGATTTGCCGAGGAATGTGGTAAGATTGAATAATCAGTTTTACCATTTTTGACTGGAACTTATTACTCGAAAACGAAAATGCAATTTTGCCAGGAAAATGATTCTACAAGGAAAAGAATGAGGAAAAAAATACAATTTTTTGTCAAGTAGCTTCATGCCATTCTGTAGGATATTTATTATTTTAAGGACAAACAAACTTAAGGTGCAATATGAACACTCTTATAACGACTGTTCCAAGGTCTTTTTTCTCCCATCAGCTGATGAGTCCGTCTGCTACAATTTATGCAGGTAAGACAGAATTATAATAATCGATAAATATATTTTTTTAATTAATTAATTTTATTTAGTTTTATTTAATTTATTCAATACATCCTACATATATTTAGAACTCGTTGTATAATTTTTGTGAAATTTAACTGCATTTTAAACCACCTAAAATGCAAAATTCCCTATTTTTAGCCCAGTAGGGCTATCAGTCTCGATTTTGCGTTGATTCATTTTAAATGTCGTCTACTGTAAATGCGTTGTTTCACTTTTCATTCGAGTCTGTTGCCAGTCGGTACAAGTAAGATCATCATCTTTCGAACTTAACATGCTGTTATTGATTAACAAACTAAGCTGTTTTAAAGAAGTATATGTAGCGCTTAAGAATATTATTATTATTTCTTTAATTTTTGCTCTAATTGATTTCAATAATAATGGATTCATTATATGATATATCTAATTAAAAACATTAAATATTTTTATGGAATGACATTGTATATTTTTCCCTTTTCAGTTATACCGAAGATATGTAATATTAGCAGTTAGCTTAAAAGCATGTTCGACTAATATGGCTGTTCCACTGGGCCATTTCTACTGATAATTTCTAACTGATAAACCAGAGTAAACTTTAAAGCTCTTTTGTATGACCATTAAAATATGAACCCTTTCAGACTCTTCCCCTCCCCACACTTTTATAGCGAAAGTAGCCATTTAACAGGAATGTTCTTTATTTTCGGATTATTGAAGTTAAATGCTTTTGCATTAGTAACAAATTTATATAACGTTTTATTTGATATTTTATCTAATTGCGTCACTAAATACCGGAAAGTTGAGAAATTAATTATAGCGTTTTCCATTTTTTATGGAGTAAATTAATTTTATGAACGTTTTTGTTTATACAAGAAATGTTTTCTAGTTTTTGTCGCTACCAAAAATAATTATTAGTTCAAAGTAAATTCTTTCTCGAAGTTGATGCGGGAGTTCTAATAAGTTAATTAATTTTATCCAAATTTACTTAAAATAGAAATTTATGATTTCATCACTTTTAACATGATTAAAAAATTCTTCACTGACTTAATTCAAAAGATATAAGAGCTGTTATTTCGTGATAATTAAAATTTCTACTTTAACATATTTATGAAAAATAAAAATAAATAAAAAAATGCTTTTCGATAAAATGGTTGAAATTAAATATTTTTTGCTTCTTATATCTTCTTTAATTTTATTTAGCGGTGAAAATTTTAATTTCAGTATTTGATAATTAGATACGTTTAGTATGAGATAAAATAAAGGAAAGAATATAGGAAAGAAGTATTTTTTACTTTAAGTCACTTATAAAAATTAAAGAAATGTGCTTTATGTGTTTGTATACAACAGCAAATTTATTACTTTGGCTTCTTTGTTTATAAGCGCGTTAGTTGTTTAAATTAATCAGCAATTAAGCCTGAAGATAACACTAGCAATTAAATTAAACTTAAGTGAAACTCATGTATTTGCATTTGCTGCAGTATTACAAGATTATATCAAAATGAAGCTGAAAGCCTACTCAATACTTTTATAAAAGCTAACCGTTGAGGGCTAAAATGAAGATAAAAGTTAAAAACTATTTTTTTCTGAAGACCTGGGGCAAAATGTTACAAAAACGTGTATTTTGAATACGATATTTCAACATTTTTATGAAAAATACAATTCCCTCAAGGGCTGGTTAATCAATAAAAGGTTAATTATTTTCATAAATGAGGTATGCATCGATGTGTTGATAGCACTTAGCAAATATATCACTTAGCACAGTAGCAAAGATTTGTGTTTAATTCTCACAACAGAGTAAGATTATTTTTTAAAATAATCTAAATACTGCAAGAAATTTTTAATATGAAATATCTGATATAAAATTTGCAATTTTCAAATGCAGTAATTTATTTTATGAAATAACGTATTTCAATTGAAAAATTCAAGCAAATTTTTATAAATATTGTGCATTTAAATTATTATGCATATTCTTATTTGATTTGCTTATCCTAGAACGAAAAAGAATATATATCTTCAAATAATATTTGCTTAAGCGTTGCATAGCAACAATATGCTTTCACACCTTTAGAAATGAATAGCAGTGTAAACAATCTTCTATAGAAACTCATCCTGAGTTAATGAAGGGGATTTTTATTTTCAAATAGTTCAAGAATGTGATTTTATGCAAATATACGCATTTCAAACTATAGAGCTTTTAGAATCAAAGACCAATTTTTTAAGTAAAGATTATCTCGTTATTTTTCTAATTATACTGGGATGCTTTATATATCCAGATTTAAAAAATTTTATTCTTTAATAACTCAAAATTACAACTAAAATAAAATCTCTAATTCAAATTTTGCAAATGTTTTCATGGTTTGGTTTATTAAGATTATGGGCTATCTGCCTAAGCGGAGGGATGCCTTCCTCGGGGACCCACTAGCGGCTTAGCGGTAAAGTCGCTGAATAGTGCTAGTTCGGTCTGAGGTTCGAATCCCGCGAACGGGTTGGCTTTTTTAGTTTTCCCTGTGTGTAACTTCTATTAACATTTAATGTATGATACGTCGAATTAAAAATATTAAATATTTTTACGGAATTGTATTACATATTTTTTTCACCTTTCAAGTATACAGAAGATGTATAACACTGGCATGTCTAAATGTATATTAGACTATTATCACGTAAAATGCTTCGATGTTCCACTGCCAATTTCCTCCACGAAGGCATCCCTCCTTTTAAGCACATAGCCCACGTGTACTTTGACATAATCAAATAAAGCAATCCAAACCAGGTTTCGTAGAGGATTGTCCAAGGAAAATTGGCTCGTATACACTCGTGGGGAAAACCACGAAAACGCTCATGCAGCCCGCCCGTTCGCCTGGATTCGAAGCCAGGTCAGAACTACCAGTGTTTTGCAAATTTTACCGCTCGGTCACTGGTGGGCCTCCAGGATCATGGATGGGGAGGCAAAAAAACAAGCTAATTTCGTTTATTAAATCATCTTCGAAAACAAATCTTAATGTTTACTATGCAACTGTTTTTCTGGATGCGCCCGGTTAAAATAATTCTTTAAAGCTCTAGCTCAGTATTTTAGAGGACTATAATGCTCTTCCGCCCTCCCGAGAAAACTCAAATTATTATTTTTTTTTCCAAATGGCCGTTTATAGGCGTTGTCCATTACTAAGACCGGAAGTGGTGGTCTCTCTATCACGGAGGAACCTAATAGGTGGGCCACCGTTGCCTCCTATGAAGGGACGGACAAATTAAATCCATGCCTTCTGCGAGTTTCGAGCCCGGGCTCTTCGGTACGACAATCAGAATCACTAACCGCTTTCCCGTCTAGGTGACAAACTCGAATTATAAGAAATTACAGAACGATTTTGGAGCCTCTTGAAATTTAGGAATTTGGTAATCCTGAGGTAATCAGCTGCTGACACCATCTTAATGAAAGACATTTGCAAAGCACATAATTCCGAAGAGGAATAACTGAGCCTACCTAGATACATGGTATCATGGGTAATACCATAAAAATTCTGCATTACTTTTTAAAAACCCTGTACACTATTCGCTTTCCTTTATATGATATTTTCGAAGTACGTAATGTTAAGAGATAATTGCATAAAAAGGACTTTAACAGCGTTTCAATGCGTTCAATTCAGATGATATGTGCAGATTCAGAGAGCAAAGTCTTATATATCCTACTCAAAATAATCGATTCAAAATAATTAATTGCTTGTAATTTATATAAAGTTCAAAAATCTTTCTGAGAAGTGATTTACACATTGAATAAGATAAAAATGTTAGCAATTAAAGAATATGATGTGATGTATAATTTAAACCCCTGTAGGGATTTATATTTATTTTAAATAACCAGTTAATTTAATTTTAAATTACTTTCCTATAAGCCTTCCTTCCCCTAATTGTCAGTGCCAGAATATTTAAATTTGGTAGCGCGCGTAAGAAATGAAAGTTCCACCAATGGAAGAATAAGTTAAATATCGACGTTCCAGTAGAGAAAGAGAGAATTCGGGACATTGTCGTGCGTGCTTATACGCAAACTTCTGTTTAGCAGTTACTGCCGGTTCGAAGTGGCTTAATCGCTATTATCTTGCTGCCACTAGACTCATCTACTTGCTGTAGACTACAGAATTATATGAGCCCTGTAGTTTAATTCTTCTACTTGTGAATATCTCTTATTTTAAGTTTGAGTTACCGCCCTAGTTGAGGCTTAGTATGTTAGCGTCAAGTTGACGCACTTTAAATAAGTAAAGAGTTTAATAAAGGGCAGTTTTAACCCTTCCTCAGTGCTATCGCTATCTCTCTAGGTTCTACACAACAGAAGGACAGGAGAACGTTATACACCAAAAAGAGAAGTTTCCAGATTTTAATATGATTTTTCGTAACAAGGAAGGTAAACGGGAAAGGTTTACAGCAACACGCTTGTATTCAAGATAAGATAAAGAAAAATTTTCTGAATTCAGATTTCGAAAATTTAATCATAATCTTCTGCTAGCGGGAGCTCAAATTTATGTTTAATTTAAACTACAATGCAGTAGAGTGGTTTAATTTAGTAGACTGGTTACCGAAGCAGTTTTCATGCTATTGGATCAGGGATCGAATCCTGGGTAAGGCTTGGATAATGTGTAGGCAGAGTTAGTGCAACTAAAATCTGTCGGTAGAAGTTCTGTCAAGGGTGCGATGCCTTCACATACTGTTCAATCCAAATTGGAATCATTCTCAGCGAAAATTACAGTTGCCATCAATAGTACGCGAAATCTTTCATGTACGATTGTATTGACCGGATTTTTCAGTCCATGATTCTATAGAACGCAAGGTTTCGATATCAAAGTAATGATTACGTATGAGTAATTTTTTACCATATTTGTTTCCATAAAATTGTGTTCAAGGAAAGTTCTTCAAAAATTGATAATTTCAGCACCCATAGTGCTTTCGGCTCTCAGTTATGAAGATTTATCAAAACGAGTTGTTGCTCATGCTGCAATATTTTTAGAATACAAATAAAATTGAATTTATTTAACACATTAAGCCAGCTGCATTATGTAATAATAATAAATAAATAAAATCTGAAAGCTTTCAGATTTTATATTGCTCTCAAAGGGGCGTTTTTTTTTCATTTACACGCACGTATGCGTTTCGAGAAAATTTGGTTTAATCTCCCTTTGGGCTAGAAATATTTGAAAACAGCGTATCTATAGAATTTCCGATAGAAATATCGAACGCTGGAGATAAAAGTGTTTCTTTTATCGGCTTTGAGTTTGTTAATAAAAAATTCGTTAAAGTTTTACACAATATGAAATGCAAAATAAAAGAAATCCCAAGTTCTAAATTCGGGCTTCCAGGTGCTTATTTTCGGGTGGAGGACTACGTTATTCAAAACTGGATGACTCTAAGTACCGTTGTTTTTTCACAATGCGAGAAACATACATAGATACATTCATGCAGATCATTCATTATTTAGTTTCTTTCAATATAATACAGGACAATAATATTGGGTGGCAACAATCTGAAATGTGAAACGTCGTTTAGAATGATTCAACGAAAAATGGCGTTGGTAGATTAATAGCCGTTCTGGGCTAAACGCTCCTTTGGGCTAAAGAGATCTACTTCACTGTTATACATAAGATTGCAACTATTTGAAAAATCCAATCAGTAAATATACGTTGTCTCAAGTATTTATATACTTCGCTGTTCATTAACGTCCTGCATGTACGCTGTTAGATTCCTTTTTACCCCCTTCCTCTAGGCTGCGAATGGATCCTTAAAATAATAAGATTAATAGCAGTATTCATCAGGCGTCGATGATTTCCGCTGATGTAATAGGCAGGTGTCTTTATAATGATGGTGATTTAAACACTTCCTCTGCAACACTTTTTTTTCTTACATAGTTCTAAATATGTGGATAATTTCTTTTTTGCTTTTTTAGCAACTGCATAGCGATAGCAAATATAATTTCGATTTTCAAAGGTTATTCGTACCACAGAATTCTATAACTAATGCTGAAAAAGTAATTAAAAACCAGTACTAAACCAGTACCAGTAATCGTTTCTGTATAAGAATTTAATATATGCTACTAGTCCTATTTTTTTCAATCGGAATCGTTTCAAAATCTATCAAATTCAGTCGGAGTTGCTTAAATTCAGGTGATGATGCCTGATTCCTGCATTTCCCAGTTTTTGAGTAAAATCGTAATTCCAGCTGATGCTTTAACTAAGATAAGCTTCAATGTTTCAATTTATTATTTACATATTTAGCATAAGTTTAATTTATGAATTTTCATTTTATTTCTCTTTGCTATTCGTCATGTATTATTTTATTTATTTTATTTTGATCACCTTTCCCGACGGATTTCTTTAGGGCGCCGGTACTTCTAACAGAAATAAAGCTCTGTTTACAATAGTATTGCATATAAATCATAATTCGGGTAAACGTTAGTTTAAATATATTCGACATTTTATCAGTTATGTGTTCTATTAATCATTTTAAGTCTTTACAGGGAGGGATAACGCAACACTTCGGAAAATTGTTATTACCCACCCGCTTGGAATATAAATAAAAGATCTTATATCTCGTACAGTGGCAGCACTTACCATATCGGATGAATGATAAATGACAGTTTAATGTAACACAATGCGAATTTAGAAGTTAGAAAAAACTTTTTGAGTAGAATAAATTGAGTAGAATCGAAATATGAAAAAAAAAAAAAAAGCGGTATGTTATTTTAGAAAAAGTCCGATTTTATGTCAAAATATCTATGTTGCAGCAGTATTCTATCTAAATGTAATATCTATCTATCTATATATTTATATGTCGCGCTTTCGAGACATGAAAATCGCAAATTCAATTTTGTCAATCGGCCTAGTAGAACGGGAGATATAGAAATTTCTAACCCCGCCTTTTTTTTTTTTTTTTTGGTGCACAGTAGTGTGCATTGCTTGACTAATTAAGTAATTTAAATTCAAAAGATGCAATTTAAGAGTTAGTTTATTTATTATTTATTTATTTTTAAATCTTCCTTTGTAATGCTTGCAAGCAGGAATCCATCCTCTGCTTAACTGTACACTAAACATTTGGGTTTTAGATAGTGATTTCGCAGTTGACTATTTTTGTACTTAAGTCATTTTTCTGTCTTTTTATTTAAAACTGATAAGGAGGAAAAAAAAGAGAGAGCGAACGAAAATCTCAAAGATTTCAGATTTTATATTATGCCCAAAAGGGCGTTTCTTTTACCATTTTGTAGCTGTATTTATTAAATATCACGTTCTTCGTGCTTAAACCATAAAATTCAATACAACAGCAATATCGCAAAATAATTTTAAAATGGGCATACGTATAGAACTTTCGATATACAGACTCGCACGCTGGAGAAAAAAAATGTTTTTTTTCGTACAGTGTTGCCATTCCTCTCTTTGAAATTGTTGAGTTTGTTAATCAAAAATTCTTTAATGTCTGACAAAATATGAAATAGATAATAAAAATTCCAAATTAGGGCCTCCAGAAGTGAAGGACTACGTTATTTAAAATTTGATGGCTCTAGGTAAAGTTGTTTTTTTACAATGAGAGAAACATTCATTGATTCAGGCAGATTCTTCATTATTTAGTTTATTTAAATACAATACAGAGCGATAATATTTGGTGACAACAGTTTGAAAAGTGAATCAATGTAAATGCCAAAAAGAAATTAATAGCCCTTCTGGGCTAACTTCCAAAATTAGACAACTTTGTTGTTAAAACATCATACCCAAACAGAGATTCTGCGGCAGATATCGTCTGTGTTCATCCTCATAAAGAATTATATTTCGGCTGAAGTCGTCTCTACTAGTAAGGCCCATAACAGACGTAGAGAGAAAGTTACGTGTATATCAGATATAGGTAAATATGTAGGTAAAAATATTACTGATGATATGAGAAGATTTCCAATTAATTATAACGAAAATGAAGAAAAATCTATGGCCCATTTCTAAAAGGCACTAAACAAGGATACAAGCATTTTAACACAGATATTCTATATTCGATACTAAGTGCGCACAAGTGCCACGACACTGGATGTGTTACTCTAGATTACTGGAAGCTGCATACTGCAAAACCTTATTGATTTTGCCTTTTAACTATGATATAAGTTAGCGTTCAGTCAGTAAAGATTGGAAAAATTTAACAGTAAGAATTAAAACCCACAGTTCTTCCAAACCAAATGTAGAACTCTGTGTGAAGCATGGGGAAAAAATCTGACTATTGATAAAGACTTTGAAGAACAAATTCGATACGAAGCAAAATTTTAGAACGGTTATTTAACACTACACTTATTCCTTCATAAAATGCATTAGGTTTTCGCAGGCATAGTGAAAATATAATTACTAGTTCTACTGGCAATTATTTATTGCAGGTTAAATTATTAGGTAACTATGACAATGTTATGAAACTAGTTTTTGAAATGCAGGTAGGATGTATGTGAAATTTAGCCCTTCCATACAAATTTACTTGTGCTAATTAATTTAATATGCTGGCCATGACTTAGAAATCTATTTTATTCTTTATAATTCGACCCTACTCAAGATATCAGATGCGTTTCATTTTAAGGCATTGTTCATATTGCAAGAAATGACAATTCAGAACACATAAATTTTATAATTAAAGAAACATTTCTCGAATGGCTGTAAAAGATCGTTCTTCCGAAAGCTTGAAGGAATTCATTCTCAATTTCTTGAATAATAAGGAAACTCTAATTAAAAAGTGTTACAGACAAGGATATGACGAAGCTTTTATTATGAGTGGTGTCCATAATGGCCTCCAACAAAAGATAAAAACTATTCAGCCAAATGCAAAAATATGTACAGCACCTGTCTCGCAACTTAAACCTCGTCATTAATGACGCTGAAAGTGGCTGTAAATAAATTACATCCTTTTTTGAATTACCACAGAATAAATACGTATTTTACATTTACTCTGTAGGTAAAGTATAGACCGATGGGATTTGTACAAAAAAAATTTTGCAGGTAGTTTATTCCGGGATTGTGGGACAACTTATAAACATATTATTTATTTATTTTGCATTTTATACGTACATATATATTTATACATTTTGATAGAGAATATATATATATGTGTGTGTATGATTAGATTATCTCTTAGGAAATGTAAAGAAAATTTAAATAGTAAATCAAAATTGGAATATGTAATTAACTAAATTGCAATTTGTAATTTATTATTCTGTATTAATAAAAATTAGAATGAAATTCGTTGTTAATTCCAGAGAAAGATCTCGAATTTTCCAGGGGATGCCCTTCTGAAAAAGAGTCTATATTCCAAATGTAAATTTGCTAATCAGCATTATAAAATATCTTAATTTAAATCTTAAATTATTTCACTAACATGAAAAAATTTCCCTGATGCGATGTGAAGAATTTAATTTCGAAATATATCAGAACCATTGTAAGAATATATATGAATATATCTATTCAGAACAATACTTAAACTAAAACTAAGAATAAATGAAATAAAATTTTAGAAGGAAGGAAATAAAAAAAAGAAAAGTAACTAAGTAAAATCTAAAAAACAATTGTAATTATAAAACTTGATAATCAGTGTTGTTGTTGGTGTTGTTGCCCATGTACTTCATGGAAAAATAGTTGCCAGAGCCTCAAGGAGGTCGAACTTCTTCTTCCACCCCAGTTTTGAGGAAAAAAAAACCCCGCGGGGAGTCGTCCGAGCATCTCTCACCTCTCTCCCCTACCGCCAAACCACACGAGAGGACTTACGGCTCGCCATATATTTAGAGTGCCCACAAAGACACGATATATTTACAAACATCCATGCCTTCTCCAGGATTCCAAGTCGGGCTTTTCGCTACCGCATTAGGCTTCCCTAACCATTATACACTCTGGGCGGCTGATAATTAGTGTAATTTAATCTAATAGGAAAACTTATCTAAAAATAGTAAAAACATTTTGCAAGAGCATAGTCTCTATTAATAATTAAATTTAATATTAATAATCATAGCTGCTTTAGCGCTAGATTTTGGTTTGAAGGTCAATTTTTATCTTTTATTTTACCCTTTTTTACTTCGTGTGTTAATTATATAAATTTCTAGTAAATTTTATATAAATTAATTTAAATTTCCAGCTACACAACTTTGGTATATTTGAATCTTGGAGAAGCCTTTGATATTTGTAAGTGTACATGTCTATGCGGCATGGGCCACATATAAAACTGACGAGACTAAAGTATTCTCAAGATTTTTGGTAATAGAGAAATAGGGGTAGGAGACTCAAGTAACCCAAGAGTCTTACCTCAACACTGGGCAGAAGTGTATATAGTAATGCGACGATGACTGTTACATGTAAGACCACTGGTGTAGTTTTGGTTTCCGGTCTGCTTCCTCCTGTCTTGTACATAGATTATGTTCGCTGTTAATCCTACGTTGTGCAGTGGTAGACACTATGTAGTGTTAATTGTGTGTTTGTGATGAGAAATGTACATTAAAACTTTATTCAATATAATACAGGCTTTGTCTACCTGAAGTCTGTTGTAATCCTATTCTAAGCCTCTGGCAATGCCGCGCTGTAAATTATATTTAGATAAACAAAATAAAGACAAGTAGAGATAAATACAATTAATTTTGAAATTTTTA
Source organism: Stegodyphus mimosarum (assembly GCA_000611955.2). NCBI lineage: Eukaryota > Metazoa > Arthropoda > Arachnida > Araneae > Eresidae > Stegodyphus > Stegodyphus mimosarum. The sequence continues at coordinate 261,017 of KK113388.1, forward strand.
ATTCCATCTAGAACTTTAAGATAAAGATAATTTGAGATAAAATTTATTCATCTCTTAATTTTAGGATAAATATGTTGTGAGATAAATTTTATATATCTCTTAATTTTAAAGTAAATATAATGCAAGGTAAAATTTTATATCCCTGTGTGTGGTATCCATCTGTGTGGATCCTATATTAACGTTTATCTTACATGGACCTTACGATGTACTTCGTTATCAGAAGTTCATTTTAATAGGGTCGTTTGTTTGCCAGTAGAGAGTGCTCAATTCTATAATTTCGATATTACACTGTGCTGGCCTAGGTAGGTCCTAAGTAGTAGTTACTGCCTTAAATTGTGCTGGGCCCACCGAGGCCTAGGAGTAAAATCGCTGATAGCAATTTTTCCAAGTTCGCATCTCTGTGAACAAGCTGGCTGCGTGGCAGCTGTAGTGGTTTTCCTCATGTGCAATGTAGATACGAGCTAGTCTCTCTTAGAAAATCGTCCACGAAGGCATTCCTCCCCATAGGCAAATAGCCTCGAGTAGCTTTGCCTTAATCAGTTAACCTAGCCTAACCTAATATTGCTGCTAGTAGCTTAAGTAAGCCTAAGTAGCGAATAAGTAGTTTCGTAAAATTTAGACGCTCGTCGACTTCGGAACGCTTATAAACTTTTCCAACATGAATTAATTAATTTTAATTGCTTTTTATTTTCATTTTTTTGTCATTTTGAATTACGGAAGGTTTCTTAAGAACGATGGACTTACGTAAAGCAGGACAAAGATTTAAAAAAAAAATGTATTCAAAATCCAATTATAAAAACAGCGGGTACGTTTCTCGGCATCTTGGAATTCATTTTGTTTTTGCCTTTCCCTATGTCGTTTTCCATACGCAGCACAAAACGCGTGGTTTAAAAAAATTATGTATTATATTATAAACGGATTGCTAATTAAGAATAATGACGAGTAAATAAGATCACACTGCAGCGATTTTTAATTAACGTGATTTTAATTCCATTGTCAAAGAAGCGAAGTAATTAAAAGTCGAGCTCTTTCTCGATGATCTTCCGGAAACTTGTGGAATGCTGTCTCAGACACGCGTTAAGAAACGGAAAACAAACAAAAATTCTCAGTACTTTGAAGTACAAGAAGGAAATAATGATAGAGGGGGGAAAGCATGCGTATAAAAAAAATACCCCCCAAAAAAACAATGGGAAAAGCGCTTAAAACTCACTCTAGTCGCTAGCTACCCTTCTGATCGCTAAATAACGGCAGCGTTTCTGTAGTTATTGAGCGCGCAGTGTGCGGGCCTCTGATTGGCAGAGAGCCTTTCGGAGGTCGGCTTGCCACTGGTTGAGAGACGCTGTCTGTCACAGCTGCCGTCGCTTGCTGCCAGAAATTGAGAAGGGAACTTGAAGGCAACGGGTTTCCTTATTTATCTGATAATCGCTCTTATGGCGCTTTAAAATTCCTGGAAAATTATTATTGTTATTATTATTATTTTAATTATTATTTAGCTATTTTAAGTACACTTTTTGAAGATAAAAAATCACAATATTTTTGTTCTATAACATTGTTTTTGAAAAATATCCTGTTCCGTTTTCATTTATTTAAAAAATGTGCTTCATATTTTTATTTTAATTCTTAATTTTTTTTTCCGTATGTAGCGTTTTTTTTAATCGATAGTTAATGAAAATAGGGAATAGCATGACAGTATTATAGGCAACTAATGAAAAATTAGTTTCATTTATCAGAAATGTTCATGAAATATATTTAGCCGTGTTATTAAGCATTTTTTCCTTTAAGTTATAAATCGTAAGTTTAGTTTATCTCATTAAATAAATTTTTATATCTGTATAAACCGTATTTTAGTGTTCTTTATTTTTTTCAACTAAAAATGTACTTATGTTGACTCCATATTTGTTTTCCATATTTAATAAATATCACACAATGCTTAAAAAATTAATTATCCTTAAATTAGAGCTTGTCGTGGAAAATTTAGAAGTCTAATGCGTGCATATATACACATATGTTAAATATAGGGAATTTCTAATAATAATAGTATAGTAATTATAGCAATATATAGTACATATACAATGTTTATATGTAATGAAGTTTTGGGTCTGTCTTTGAATATAATTAGGATAATGATGATGGAGCTGAATGGTTTTATATAATGAAGATGTAGACATGAAGATATCGATCGGTAAAGTTTTTTTTTTTTTAATCTTTAGAATAACATTCATCGAATGAAAAATACATGGTTGAATCGATATATAAGGCTCCCTCGTTGTTCAGTAATTGCAAGTATACATTTTACATATTTACAACATTATATCGGGATGGATCGACTACATCTTAACCACATGAAGACAAGCGTGAAAAGAGCAAAATTAGAGATTTAAAACGGCAAAATTACTTTATATTCACACGGATATACTTTATTACTATTTTTTGATAGAAGCTTTGTCTGAATGCAGTGTTGGGTAAAAGATCAATTTCACTTTTGACGCTGTGTAAGTATACATGTGTCATCTGCATTTTATAAGTATCGTACGAAAGCCATTAATTTTGGAAAAATGCCCTCCAGAAAGATACATTAGAACCATTTTACTATTTTTGGAGGTAGTCGTTTATATTTCGCTATTTTTATGACTAGCTGCTTGCGAATGTCGTACATTTTAAATTTTCCGTTCGAATGACGTCACACGCAGTTCTTCCCAACGGGGAGGTAGACAAGTATTTTTCAAAAGAAAGAATTTATTATAAGAGATCTCAAGTGAATTTATTAAAACAATTCTTAAAAATTCGATTTTTAAAATACAAAGCATAAACATCTCAGTTTCAAGTAAGTGTATATATATATAGAGAGAGAGAGATAGAATTACAATTTTTCATTACCTTGTGGAATTGGTTCTAAATTTCTTACTTTTTGTCTATACTGATTATATATAGACAGATACATTTCTACGATAGTTAACATTTTATAATTGACAATTTAAAAATACTTTTCGATCTTTTTTCAAAGCTTGTAACTTTTCTTCAAAAATTCTTCAAAAAAAAAAAATCCAAATTTGTAAATAGATACGGGATACGTATTTCATTATAAGAAGAAGCATTAGCAGTTTATGATAGTATGAAATCTGAAATAAAGTTAGAACCAAATATCACCTCTGAGAGTTCAAAAATGCTAAAAATTCTTTAAATTCGAATCATAATAAATAACTAATTTAAAATATGGACTTCGAGGCACACACGCTTCGGTGTAGGAGGGCGTGTATTCAAAACGTGGCTGCAGGTGCCACCGTTTTAGAATAGCACAAGAAACTCTCATACCCATTCACGCATTTTTAATTTAATTATAATAGAAAAAGACAGAGCAAATAACGAAATTACTTTTCCAGCCTTTTGGTTGCAAGATGATTTTGAAGGTTATATGAATGTTATCTTGATTTCGAAAGTTATCGTAAGAAGTTTAGTTTCCAAACTAAAGTTAGGATTATTAGTGTCATAAAGATATTCACCTGCTTATTTTGTATTTTCCCATTTGCTATTATAATTAAATTATATTACATATGCAATTAATGTAATTAATTATAATTAAGTTTTGTGGATGAGTATCTAACCAGAAACAAGGAGAAAAAGACTAAAAATATCTATTGAGAAGATATTATGTTGCTTAAATCGGTAAATTTCCTGTACTGTACTCGTTTAAACCATTTTTAGATAAATATAGACTAAAATATACATTTACTCAGCATTTTAAGATAGCTAATTTCCTAATCGGAATTTAAAATAATAATCAGATGATTATCAGATCAGATAAAATCGATTATATCAAAATGGTAGTCAGATTAAGCCTGTAAATTTAGTTTATGGTTTTAAGATAAATAAAAATTTATCTTAAATTTAGATAAACAAAATAAAGTAGAGATAAATACACTTACTTTTGAAATTTTTTATTTGATCTAAAACTCTTAAATAAAATTTAAGATAAACTGTACGTATCTCTTGATTTTAAGATAAAGATAATTTGAGATAAAATCTATTTATCTCTTAATCTTAGAATAAATATGTTGTAAGATAAATTTTATATATCTCTTAATTTTAAAGTAAATATAATGTAAGAAAAAAATTTATATCCATTATTTTCAGATAAGTATAATTTATGTTAAAATGATAAACGGATTAACCCGATAAATTTAAAATTTAGTTAACTACAACTGTACTTAACTATGATTATTACAAAAAATTAATTATGCACCTACAAAATTATCAGTGTTTTTCCAGGAAAAAGTGAAAACCCTGACTACTTCTTTATCAATACAACAAAACAAATTGAGTGTATAATTCAAAGAATGTAAAGATAATAATGCCATTTAGGTTCATATCCTGTGAGTAACAGTGTGTTTCATATGATGATGATTATATTGATGACAAAAATTCTTGCGTCAACAAGGAATAAGCGGATTTTTTATTAAATTTATTTACATATTTCCGTAAATAAAATTTTATAGAATAAAAGGCAGTATTGAAATGAAATAAAGGATTATTAAAACAGGTCTTGGTATTTTTTTTTATTTCAAAGAAGTTGCTCCTTCTTTATGAACAAAATTTATAACTTCGTATTTCCGAAGTTTACCGCCCAGACGGGAAAGTATTTAGTTACTCTGACTGCCGTACCGTCGGGCCCCGGGTTCAAATCCTGGAGAAGTTATGGATGTAATTTGTCCATCCATTCATAGGAGGCAACAGTGGCTCATCTATTAGGCGCCTCCATAATAAAGTGACCACCACTTCTGGCCTTAGTAGTGGCCAAAACGGCTAGAGTCCACCACTGGAAAAAAAAGAGACTTCCAAAGTTTTATCAGTAATATGATTTATTTATTTATATTTAGCAGAATTGAAGTCTGCTATGAATGCTTGAAATGCAGTAAAAAGAACCAAAATAATATTCTTACTAATTTTAGAATAATCAAACGAAAACGTCTGTAGAAATATGATTGAATTTGAACAAATATATGCCTTTTAAAATTTTATGAGAAAATTTATGATCTGCTGAAATTTATAACATAGACATCATTTTTGCACACATATGGGTACGTGACTACTTTCATCTTTAGAATTCTTTTTCCTTTGAATTAAAATAATTTAAGAATATCTTGTTTACTTTCGTACGGATAGTTTGATCAAAACTCACATGTCATACAAATTGTATATCATTCAAATTTTATTTCATTAAATTTACAACAAAATCAAAATATTTATATGTGGGTTCAAGATGAATCCATATTGCAGAACATTTTAGAGCAATTCATAACGTGTTCAGTCCACCGAAGTAGCCCTCTATCCATGTTTGCCGAATATCCAAGGAATTTTTGCAGTTCAATTTAATTAAACTGTAGAAAAAACACTTTTTCAAAAATTAATTCCAAAATTTCCATCGAAATTAAGCTTACTTATCGAATTATCTGTTACAGAAACTCATGGATTATTCCTATGCCATCATAGCTATTGCCGCTTTCAAGATATTGATTTTGTAAAGTAGAATAAGTTAATTAATATTAAAAAAATGCTCTAAAATTTTCAGCTCTTCCTTTGCCCCTAATCCTTTCGATAAACTTTAATTTTTATAAAAATACGTATTGATTTGTATCAAAAACGCCAAAGAGATGTAAATGCTCAACATATAAAGGTATGCACAGCTAAAATCTAAAAGGAAATAATCGAAAGCTAAATTTTTAAGTTGCTTTTGAAAACTGCATCGAGAGAATCAAACAAAATGGGAGTAAAGTTTCGAACGCTTTTTCTGATTTAATAATTATTTTTTTTTCGCCTTCCTATTCTTTTTTTTTTAAAGCCTTAAAGGTTTTTAATGTTTCTGCTTTTGTAAGGAATTAACAGTTTTTATTACATCTCTAATAATCGATATTGTTTTCAATTATCCTGCGAAATAATGTAGTGGTAAAATAAAATGCAGCCACATTACCATATTTCCGAAATTATAAGATGAGAAAAACCAAAAAATCTAGAAGTATTTGCTGGAAAATATTGCCACTGCGCGAAACATAGAACGTTTAATTAATTTTCCAGTCATTCTGAGTATTGTTTAATCTAACAGTGTTGCCGCTAAGATAAGGCATAAGATCTTTCGATCTCTTCCTAATGTGATCACTATATTTCTAATCACTGTATTTCACTATATATATGTATGTATGAATACATCTTCATACATTGAGAAATAATAAGAAAGGTATAAATTTAGTTTTGTTCAGCTTTTATTTCTTTTTACGTATTTTGAATAAAAGTTCTTGATGGCACTCTTTCACTAGTTTTTCAAAATAACATTTGTATTTTTGAGAAATTCAAATCTTTTAAATAATAACCTTTTCATGAACTTTTCTCATGCTTTGCCTAAATAGCATTTGTCATTCTATGAAATGCTTACCTACTAGTATAAACAATTCCTAGGGAAAATAGATAGTAAATCTCAGAGTTTACATCTTACCTAAAAGGCCAGGAATTCTATAAAATGCATAGGTATTCTATAGAATGTCTTCGTTTCATACATTGCTGATAACCAAATACATACATGTAAAAGTAAGGAGCAAAACATGGAAATAATAATTTTTTTTAAATTGGAGCGTGTACAACCAAAAGGAAATCTAGAACTGTATTTAAGGGATGGGGATGAAATACATGAGAACCTCCAGAAGTGTATAATATGCAGTAAATAAATAAATAAATAATAAAAAGCTTATATTCGGAAAATCTGAACAACTGTGCATCAGATGCATAAAATATGCCGTTAGAAAAATTGTTTAAATTATACATATTTTAATATGATTTTGAAAAATAGATTGAAAACTTAAATTATCGAAAGGTACCTTTATTTTTTATTAACCGCTTACTTTATTAAATGAATACATATTGATTATAAAAAAAAAACAAAAGACGTTATGTTTTGGGTAAACGGCAACAGTCTGAGATTTGACTCCGTTCGAACTGCTTGAAAAAGAAATTAAAGATCATACTTCCGCCACACTGAAGACATTTGCCAAAGCAAATGGATGATGTATAGATGATAGCGTAACATAAAGTAATGCAACCTATGGAACGGTCAATTTTTCTGAAACCTCCGCCAAAAGTCTTCTAGAATTGATGAAAGCTATATATTATGTTGTCAGCCAAAGCGAGTAGAAAAATAAACGTATCTTTTAATACTTTAATTTTCAATTATTGAGGGCGTTAAATTAGAAAACCTACGGACAAAAAAGGAATGTATTTTGATGCCTAAATCTAGTTGTTTAAGTTTTTTATGTTCTTCTTTAAATCATGATGCTTTGTTGATTTGCGTTTAATTTTTTTTAACTGAGCAAAATTCAAACTTGCATTGGTGTTGATTCGATAAAAAAAACTTTGTTTTTTGAGGAATGCACCAAATAGTCCCTCTTTATCCAAAAGCAAAGTCTTATCCCAATTTTGATATAATTATTTAGCAAAATTAAATTAATTTAACAGATACAAATTACGAAATAGAACACTGACGTTTGCATATTTTTAAAACAAATAAAAAAAAATGAACAACCTAAAAACAAGTATATAAATAAAAGAAATTTCAGTTAATTTGTTAGAGAAAAGACTCAAATCGATTTTAGTTGATCACGAGCAAAACATGTATTTTGTCGTCTGCGTAATCGATTAAATCTAATTGGTGCTGACGACAGCTGAATACATACATATCGAGGATCAGGAGGGGAAAAAAGGCTGCATTCGCGAGTTGTCTTGGCTGCTCAGTCAGTTTCGCCAAATTTTACATTGTTGGCGACATTTCTGGTGCCGCGTTGATTGAAGTCCCGCAAGTTGTGGCAACCCATGAGGCGTGAAATCCAGATGCCAGATGCACAAGAGAAGGAAAGATTGAACCCGAATAACGGAGCAGCATTCCACGCAAGGTGCATCACTCCGGACTTAAAGAGCCGATGGTTTTTAAGTTGATTAACTTGACTGGAGTTTTCGGAGCTGTGCGCCGAAGATAAAGGCTAGGAAAAATTGCCAAGAGATTTTCAATCCGCGCCAATTTTTACCGGTGAGTTGATAGTTTCGTTTTCGCATGGACTTTCGAAGAGAAAATAAACTGCGAGACATATTCATTTTGAAGTAAATTTATTTATTTGTAGATATCTCAAACGAGTAAGCTGTTTATTTAATATATATATATATATATATATATCACTGAGAAAAAAGAAATTAAGAATTATTATGTGTGTATCACAAAATAATAACACTTATATTTTATTTTATAGCTAACAAAACAAAATTTTTAATTAAGATCATATCACAAAAAAGCATAAAATTAATCTTTTTTACCCAGATGTATAGAAATTAATGCTTTTTAAAAAATATTCAAAGCAATTTTATGACATGTTTAGTGCATTTGAAAGGTAACATTTTAAATTCAAGATTTCTTAAAATGTTTTTGATATTGAATACAAATAAATACTTTAACCTTTTTGGTGCGATGGAAGTACACAAAAGCTGAAACACTTCAACTGAAAACTTACATATTTCATTTAAATGTAATATTTCAGTTCAGGTTTTGCAATTATTTTGTAAATTCTTATCTAATTAAAAGGAATAATTTCCCTTTGAAATTCATTTATAAAATTACAAACTTTAGTTCACTTATTTGTTATTTTGAAATTTAAAAATAGTATTAATTAACATTATTTTGAAAATGAAATATTTCACTTATTCGCGTAAAATAAGGTATTCATGGAAATAAAAGGGAGTCTTGGATTTTTTTTTTCCAAAAATAAATTCGTCACATTT
>KK113388.1:277085-311385 GCA_000611955.2 Stegodyphus mimosarum
ATTAATTAATTAATTTTCAATCGTTAATAAAATACGTTTTATTCATCCACTCAAGTTCAAATACATTTTTTTAAACTTGTAGCGGATGACACTTGATGTTAATACAGTTTTTCACATATTAAAAATTTTTAAAAATTTTAATTAAAATTTTTTTTGTATTTTAATTTTTTTTTAAATTTTTCTTTATTGACCAAGTAGGAATTGACTTTAATTTTTTTATATTACTTGTTATTATAAAATGAAAAGATTGTGAGCAAAGCAAGAAATTTTACAACTTATTGAATGATTTGTATGGGTAATCACCCAAACTGGAAATTTCTCAAGAAGGAGGGAACTTCTATTTTACTGCTCTTGATGCAATAAGAGAATATCATTTATGACTGATACTGATTAAGGGAAAAATGTCTTGAGCGTAAGAAACAGTAAGATGTCAGAGTACATTTATACTTTCACAGCATGCAGTGAGTAGCAAACCTACAGAATATTAAAATAACTGATGAAACATGAAGTTTTGACGACACTAAAGAGCAGCTACTAAAGACTTCTTCTAAGAACAGCTATGGTTAATTACGTATTTTCTAATGACTGCAGCTACAAGGGAGGGACCGAAATAAAACTAATTTTTCCATCGCAGTCGCATTTGACCTTTTGAATCAGCATTCTTATTTCGAGCTCTGAGATGACAGACCTATTTTTATCATTCCTAGTTTCGATCATTAAAAGAGGAGTTATTATATGTCTTTCTCATGAATAAAGAATAGGCAGTACAATAGCAGACTTCATATTTCTTTTACCAGAAATGATAATTATTTGTTTAACAGTTTTAACTATTGAGTAGTTACGAACCAAAAGCCTTCTTTTATTCCTTAGTTCCTTAACTACCTTTAAGGAAGATTATAAAAAGGAAGAACAATTTAAAACCACTTATAAGAAGAAAAATTTTCATGAATTTATTTTTACCGCAGAAAATATTTCGAAAGCGATTTTTAAAAATAGGAAATAAGCTATTAAGATTATATTTTTTGTTATAGTAATAACTATTATGAAAACTTTTTTAAGAACTACATATTAAGTTAAATGTAGGACACTAGTAATTTCCATAAATAACTGTTTTATAACTGTAATATCTGTACTTTTTAATAGATTTAATATCCATAAGGTAACATAGAATTTCCATAAGTAACTGCGTTGGTTATTTACAATTATGTACGAGCTTAAAATCCACATATTTTACTTAGACGCAAAAGAAGAATGCAGCAGATTTTCGCATATCTGAGTTATTACGGTCCATCTGGATATTTAGTACAGCCATATAACTGGGTTATCCTTTTTATCTGAAGTCTAAATACACTCACGTTTGTGAAAATTGCAACACCATGAAGGACTTACGCGAGTGAGCTGAAATTTTCAGGAAATGCAAAGTAGCGCATGATATGCAAATGATTAGAATTGCAAATCCGTAGCGCATGCGTATGCTGAGCAGCGCCCTCTGAACGGCTGATGGATCCGAATAAATAGACGGCTGTAGTGAGGCGTGTATGGTTATCGGTGGTTATCTGCTAGTGGTAAACGTTAACTCAATCTGTACTTATGCCTCGTCGACGAAAGAGAGCGAGATTTGAACAACTTACAGAGTTTGAACGAGGGAGAATCATCGGCCTTCGTGAAGCTGGATTGTCGTATCGTGCAGTAGCCTCTCGTGTGCAGCGTAACAGCAGCACAGTGATGCGCGTTTGGAAGCAGTGGACGGACGAGTGTCGGACAACTCGGAAATCCGGGAGTGGACCCCGAAATGTGACGTCAGCTCGCGATGATAGACACCTGGTCCGCATGGCGCGGACGGACCGTACAGCTTCCTCTAGACAATTGGCAGCACTGTGGTCAATAGCTACAGGTGTTTCATTGTGTGCTTCATCAATTCGTAGACGTCTGCTGCAGTGTGGACTGCGCGCACGGACTCCTTTATACAGGATCCCCCTAACGCACGACCATCGCCGCCTGCGGCTACAATGGGCCAATCAGCATAGAGACTGGCGTGCTGATTGGCAGCATGTCGTGTTTTCTGACGAATCCCGCTTTAATTTGTGGTACCATGATGGCCGCATTCGTGTCAGACGCTATGCCGGTGAACGCCACCTTCCGGAGTGCATTATCGAACGCCACAGTGGACGAACACCCGGAGTTATGGTCTGGGGCGCCATAGCATATCATAGACGATCTCAATTGCTACGAATTGTGGGCAATCTGAACAGCAACCGGTATATCCGTGAAGTTCTACAGCCCGAAGCTGTTCCCTTCCTTCAAAGCTTGCCAGGCGCTGTATTTCAACAGGACAATGCCCGCCCTCATACTGCTCGGATTGTTAAATCCTTCTTTGCAGCGCAGCAGGTACAGCTTCTTCCTTGGCCTGCGTGTTCCCCGGATATGTCGCCAATTGAACATGTGTGGGATGTCATTGGTCGGCGTCTTGCTCGTGATCCTCGTCCTGTTGCGTCTGCAGACGAACTTTGGGTACGCGTACAAACGATATGGAATGCTCTTCCTCAGTCAGACATTCAAACTTTGTTTGACTCCATGCCACGTCGTGTAGCAGCACTTATTGCGGCGCGTGGTGGCCACACAAAATACTGATTCTGATCTCTTGTTCTTGTTTGTTTGCTTTGAACATTTAATCATTTATTTGTACCACTACCACTCAACTGTGTAATTAATTGCATTCAATTATGACGATTCCTTCTTGGTGTTGCAATTTTCACAACGTGAGTGTATGTGTTTAGAGTAACGCAAGTGAGAAGATATTTAAATAAAGATGAGACATTTAGCCATTTCACTTGCGGAATATTTAATGCAAGTGAATTGCTGACACTTTACGCGAAGGAAATATTTGTTACACCCTTCAAACGCAAATAATTCAGTTAAAAATATACAGCTAAGTCTTGAACAGTTTTGTATTTATTAAAAAAGTGTAAAAGTTTCCACATAGTAATTTATTACAGGAGAAACTAAATTAAGTAATTTATTTTGGAATAATAGAGCAAGTTTTTCATGCATCGTTTGATAATACTTTTTGAAATTAATTAAAAAAAATCTGGTTCGTTTTAGATTTTAACGGTTATACAAAAGGGTTTTTAAGGCTATATATGCTCTCGCTGAGCTCGTGGTCCGCCCGTCTGCTGTTACACTCATTCTTATTTACCTTTTTTTTTATTGTTAAGCATCATTTTCTTCTCATTCTTTTTTTTTTTTAGTTTTATTGTTAAGCATCTTTTTTTCGCACTTACGCCAAACAAAAAAATTACAAAAAATTTAAAATTGGCATACAGTATACATTTAAGCATTTATGATACAGCTTTAAGTTTTGGAATAAAACATTTTTTCCTCCCCAGTCTTTTCTCAGTTCATTATATCAATGTTCACGTTTCTTATTAATATTTTTAAAAAATTCTTTTTTGTCTTTTTATCAATAACATTTTGCGTGTTTGTTTTATTTATTAAATATCACGCTCTTGGTGCTTACACCGCATAAAATACGATTCAACATCGAAATCAGGAAATATTTAAAAAAATGAATATCTTTAGAATTTCCGGCAGACAGTCTCGTTCGCTGTAGATAAAAATGTTTTTTTCCCGTCCAGTGTTGCCACTGAGCGCTTTCAAATCGTTGAGTTTGTTAATCAGAAATTCATTACATAAAATCTGAAATTCAAAATTCGGACTTTCAGGTACACATGTTCAGGTGAAGGACTACGTTATTTAAAATTGAATGACTCTAGGTACTCTTTGTTTTCTTTACAATGCGAGGAACATACACACAAGCACACAAGCAGATTTTTATGGGATGAGCATCTTCAGAAAACTAATATCCCATTCGTCCCTTTTGTGTTAATAAATAATAGTACGTTTTGCTTCTTGAATTAACGGGGATTCATTCTAAACTATAAAATCTAACGTAACTGTACCATTGCATGTTTTATTTTATGTGCCATTATTTGCAAGAAATTTCAAGCATTACAAAGGAATTTGAGGAAATTTTGCTGCATCTTTTGCCCTTGGTAACGTTGGAAGTAAATTGTAAAATTTGGATCAAACTCCTAAATGAAGGGTACCGTGTATCTTTATCATTTTCAATGAAACTGTTTTATTTTCTTCAAAAAAATCATGTTCAGATATTGTCTTTTCTCTTATACATTTCAACTGCATCACCCGCGTCTTTATTATTCTGATCTCCGCTGTCTTTTCGGGGTGAGTCGTCATCATCATCAAGTGATATCTTTTGAACTCAGATCTCCCTAATATTATCTCTTGGATATGGAATCATAATAAATTTACGATTATACAATATCCATTGCCAAGTTACACTAATATAATACTAAAAATTAAATAATTTTTTATACACGCTAAACAGAAGAAAGTTTTTTTTCCTCACTTGAATTTCTTAATGTAAATGAAAAAAAAATCTGTAAAGTTTCCGATTTAACGCTCAAAAGTGTTTTTCGAGATTTTTTACGTTTTTCTGAGCTCGCAATCTACCAGTCTGCTCTTGCACTAACTCCTGCTAGCCTTCTTTTTTTATCTTTTTAGCTTCATTATTAAGTATCATTTTCTACTCATTTATTCCCTATACATAAGCAAGGTTCGACAGCAAAATCACAAAATTTTAAAAACAACATAGCAGCGCATGTTTAGAATTCTCAATGGAGTAAGCTTCGGCGTATAATTATCTTTTTTTTTTTTTTTTTTTTTTTTTTTTTTTTGTTTTGTCTTCTGATTCATGATATCAGTTTTCTTAGTAAGATGGTTTAAAAAAAGTTTTTTTCTTTTCATTATTAAAATTTTATGTATCATAAAATCAGCAAAGCAATAACCTCGTGTTTCGAAAAGATTTAAATTTAAGTGAATCATAAAATACGAAATTTTTATGCATATGTTTTGTTATCTTTTAAATACGTGTAAATATATAACAGCAAATTTGATTTTACTCCAGTTTGAAAAACGAAAGGACGATTCCTAATAATTAAAGTTTTGAATATTTGCAGTCTGGGTAATTAACAGTTTAGATAGCTGGAGTTCTATTTTACTTGCAACCGGCAGTTTCTGGAAGAATAGAAGAGAGGGGATAAGAAGAAGACTAAAAAGGCCCAAAACAACTAACTGAGAGTAAAAAACTGCGATTCAACACGAAAATTGTGAAATGTCTCACATTTGTACTTTCTCATATTTAGAACTTAAGACAGCTGCTGATATATAATATCTGATATAGACATAACATGACTTCTTTGTACGGCCTATTTAATTACGCAATTTTTTTTTGCTGCATGTCAATTAAACTTATTTCATGAAAGATACATTTTTCATTCAATCAATTCCTTTTTCGTTGCGCGGAAAGGCAAAAATACGTAAAACTCCAAACATCACCCTCGAAAATTCTAAAATGCAGAAAAACCTAAAACACCAGTACAGTTAAAAAAGTTAAAATTTGCGTTTCTATGCTAAAGCAAACAATTCGGACAACGGGCAAAAAGGTAACATTTTCGGTGCTCGAAACTGAAAGTTAATTTTTGGCCCCAGTGGTCCAAACGACACTGAAGTTGGTGCACCGATTGACTTAGTTCACTGTACTACTAAGAATTTTAAATGTAAACAAATAGCCGATACGTTAGGTATAGTGCGATTTAAACTTTTAAAGTATTGATAATTCTACAACTATTGCATGCAGATTAACTAAAGGCATAAAACTTAATGGAGCATTAGAACAACTTAATTCATTCATGATTAAAATAAAAAATGCGCAATTTACCAACCTATATGAATAAAAGAACTGGGCTTGTCGAGTTGGGTAGGAGAGTGAGAATATATTTATATTTATATATGTTTGGTGCGGCCGATTGGAACGAAAAAGGGAGGTTAGCAAGTAGATGTTATAGAAATCCCATATACAAAATCTCAACATCCTATGCCCACTCGTTTTTGAGTTATGCGAGATACATATTATTAGGAATTTTGTACATAGATAGGTAATTTTAGCGAAGTTATATGAAAATTACTCAGTTTTCTGAATAATGTAACATGAAAAGCTTACAGAATGATGCTCTTCTGGAAAAGCAAGAGTACAGGGGTAAGTGTAGTTAACATTGAGTAAATGAATATCTCGCTAATTTGACGACATATCACCAAACTGGTTGCATTTGGGGATACTAATTTTTGTCTCAAAATTTGGCGAGAATCACCAAAAGTCGCCGAACTTGGCGAGTATTTGGAGACATTTTGGTCTGATCCCTCTGTCACCGTATCAGGTATTGTAACTGAAAAACTGTAATTGATTTTATATGCAACTGCAACCGTATCCGGCCCTCATATGACTTCCAATAATTTTGGGAAATAAAAATTATCACAAACCTCTCGGAGGCCGGGAAGAAACTATACAAGACCAACGAGAGCATCAGTTCCTCAGTTGGAGTGTTTGTTGTCAGCTATTAGTTCACAGCGACTTCAGCTGTTAGTTCAGAGCGATAGTATTGAGAGCTTCGCGTTTTAGATGGGCTTTGCACTGCATTGTGTTTGACGTTCTTTGTAGGTTGAAGTGTAACTGCTGATTGTACACTGTAATACTGTGAAGACATGTACGACTATTTTTGTGGAAAGTTCCAGAACTCTGAAATGTTTCTTTTGATAAAATAAATTTCATCAACCTATCATCGGAACTATGTGCATTCAGTCTATTAAGAATTCGTACGTAAGCGACAGTTGTTTTTTGAAGTGAAGTTATATGTAAAATTGTTATATTTTTCTTTAATGTATCATGAAAAGCTGGGAGACTGATGCTCTGCCGAAAAAGTAAGAATACAGGGGTAAGTTTATTTAACAATACATAATGTACAGACATCACGAAAAAGCACTTATTTTACAATCCGTTTCGAAGAAAAGTGTCCTTTATTCTATCCGTACGTACAGAAGTTATGTAAAAGTATCGTCCAATTGGATTCGAGAGCTGTCAAAATGGACATTCTTTTTTAGAATATGATATCCGAAATTTTTCGCAATTACAAAACTACCTTTTCTTCGTACAAGAAATAAAAATATTCAAATTTTTGCTGCAAAATTAGTTGTAAATGAAAGACAGATATCGAAAGCTTTTAATTCTCCTTCAAATTCATCGTTTTCTTTAACTCTCACATTCATTTTGTTCCCGAATTTCACTTACATTATGTTAATAGTTCCAATAGAAAAATAAGTGAAACAAAGAAATAAAACAAAATAAAAAAACTCTGCCTTTTCTCAGTAAGCATGCATTCAATAATTCCTGTTATTCCTGAAGCAAAACAAACCCCTTTGTCTATATGGGATTACTACCAACTTCAATAGAAAACTCGAGGAACGGATATATCCCAGCTGACCGCAAATTTTCCACCTGTTTTGTGTCAGTCAGAGAGCGCCACATGTGGCCAAGATGGCGCCCGCTTGTTCCATTGCCAGATTCTTGCCAGCGAAAAATCATCTGCTTATTGTCTTCCTATGTAGAGTTTCGCTAATCCGAAAAAGTGCATAAATAAAATAAACAGAAGACGGAAAATATTCTTTTGCCCGCTTATTTTTATCTAAGATAATCTGAGGAAGTAGTTTTTACGAATTGTAGAATATTTATTTTGGAGTAAGAATTCTATGAATATGGTTATTGAATAGCGAACATTTTTTCCTCCAGGAGCTTTAAGTACTTGAAAATGATTTTTAACTATCTAGATATCAACTTTCAGCGCTGTTAAGATTTTTGTGGCCAAAAAAAGGGGAGAAATCTGAAAGGTTTCAGATTTTAACGGTCGCCCAAATCAGTTTGTTAAGGTTTTTTACGTTTTCCTTGAGATCGCAGTCTATCGGGCTGCTATTTGCACTCACGCCTGCTAATCCTATTTATTTATTTATTTTGTCTCTTAGCTTTATTATCAAACATCTTTTTTTCGTGCATGCGCCACATGCAGTTCAACAACAAAATCACAAAATTTTTAAAAGCTACATAGAAGCATACACTTTAAGAATTCCAGTTTGCGTATATTTATTACACAGTTTTATATTTTCCAGTCTTTTCTAAGTTCATCATATCAATATTCAGTTTTCGTAGTAAGATGGTTATCAAAAAACATTTTTGTCTTTTAATTACTAACTCTTTGCCCGTTAACTGTATTTAATAAATATCGCGTTTTCTGCACTTGCGCCATATAAAATTCAGTTTAGCTGTAAAATCAAAAACTATTAGAAAACAGCATTATCTTTAAAATTCGCAAGAGAGTGCCATACATATTTTTATATTCAAGATGTTATTTCTTTTCAAAAGTAGTCGCTTGCTCGGTGCTGCCAAAAATAATTATCATAAAAAGGACTAATTACAATCATAAGTATATAATGATTGTAATTAGTCCAGCCATTGTAATTACGTATAATTATTGAATATTTCTAATTAAACACTTCATGATTTTTAATATATATTTATTTAAATCAATCAGATAAAAAGTAGGAAAAAACAAATTTCTCAGAACTGTGTTTACTGCTTTTAAATCGCATATCTTATTACTCAAAGAACTTTTAGATTAAACTTGAAAGTTTCTTTAGTGAATGGCAGCACACTGGTTCATGGAAGATAAAAGTGTTTTATGAAATAAAAATAATAAAATAAATTAGAAAGTCAAAATTCGGGCTTCCAGGTGCCCATATTCGGGTGGAGGACTACGTTATTCAAAATTTGATGGCTCTAGGTACGGTAAATTTTTCACAGTGCTAGGAACATACATACATTCATGAAAATTGAATTTCAAAACTAATAGCTCTTCTTGGACTAAAAAAAAGTAACAGAGTTTTCAGTAATTGATTGGTTAAAGGTTTAATTGGCTTTCTCTCATAGCTTATACGGATCACTTCAGTGAAACCAAAATTTATAAATGAAGATAACGTTAAATACACATTTCAGAATGCCTAATTAGTAAAATTGCTTATAGATGACTGTACACGCGAACCAATTGTTACTGTAACATGAAAGGAGTAGAATTCGTTGAATAAAAGCTTAGCATTTTGCAATGTATTTTTTCATTAGGAATTTAGTTTAAAATGAAAGTTAAAACATTGTGGAATCTTTGTTATTTTATACATTTGTTTCTTCTTTTAAATTTGATGGGTCTAGGTTTATTTAAATTTTTAATCTACGTTGCTTAAGTCATGAAATTTCTGAAAACTTCAGTTCACAAATCTGAACTGAATTTATAAGGTATTTCTCCCGCCTTCTTAGCATGCCTTCGTGGTGTAGCACGCACGACGCGTATTCGAGAGGTGGTGTTCGAGTCCCGGCGAGGGTATTGCTCATTTTTCACATCTCCTGCTTCCAAATAACCTAATGTCTCTACAAGTGGCGCCCGAACAAAAAACGGTGGTGGATGATGGTTCCCCATCACCTGGATTTGGCGATTGGGTCCCCTAATATCCAGGCGCCCTTTGAAAGGGGGAGTGTATAAGATATTTCTCCCGCCTTCTTCGCATGTCCTGGTGGTGTAGTTATCAGTACCCTCGGCGCGTATTCGAGAGGTCCGTGGTTCGGGTCCCGGTGAAGGCATTGCTCATTTTTTCACATCATCTGCTTCCAAATAACCTAATGCCTCTAGAAATTTATTATCGCTTGTGATTTAACTTTTCTCTATTGCTCGAACTTTTGCAATCTTATATCGTTAATTTAACAAATATTTGTGTTAAAATAAGTTACATGATATTACAACAATTTTAGCTTGCATTATTTCCCATTTGCATACATATAAATATATAAAAAATGTATATGATAAAATGCACATGAAAACAATATTGTTTCATATATAGTATAAATGTCGACGCGCAGAGGGTATAGTGATTAGGGAAGCCGATTGCGTTATCAAAGAGCACGGGTTCGAATCTCGGAGAAGGCAAGGCTACTACTGTCGTTCTCTTCATAGGAGACAAAGCTGGACCACCTATCAAGTGCCTCCATAATAAAGTGGCCACTACTTCTGGCCTTAGTTGTGGCCAAGCCGAAGTTGGTTGAGGGCTCGCTATAGAAAAAAAAATAATATAAATATATAAGAAAACGGTATTTTAAAAGGATTTAACTACGTTTTATACTGCATAAAATATTGTCATAGCTATTTACTTTTCAACAATGAATAAATTAAGCAACATTTCGCAACATTTGTTGGAAGTTTATATTTTTTTTACGCATGTCAATAAAATTAAAACATAGGTTAAAAAGCTTTCAAATATTTTTAGTGCGCTTATTCTTTGCATAATATCTTACATAAATGATCAATGAAAATTCAGATTTGAAATATTATCGATCCTAAAAATTATAGCAATTTTAATATAGCCGTATCTTATTTAAGTAATTAGTTACTAAGTTAAAATCTGCGTTGTAATTTTTAATTGAAAATGGCAAAATGAAATTTTACAGATGGAAATTTGTTTTTCAGATTCTTAAATTACTGAATGGCAGTAGCTTAAAATCCTTCAATTATTGTGTGGAAAAAAACGAATGGCAGAATTTGTGACACAGAGAGAAATTTAAAATTAATTAAAAACAGCTGTAGAATGGCATGTTTCCATTCACATGCTTAGGCTGTGAAAGGATAAATAATAAATCGCTGTAACTGCTTTATTTATGTTTTCGCTTATAACGCAAATTTTCAACCGGAACAAAATTATTTAATTAATTATTATTTAATTAATTAAAACTGCAATGCTATACGCATAAAATTATTTATTTTCTGCGTATATCACAAATTAAATATATCAATTTGTTGTATACCAACAACTCAATTAACTGTACTCAGTGCAAGAAATTTCAAGTTAGAATTTATGCATGAATTTTGGATCTGAACTGTGGCACCTGAAAAATATTACAAGATCGATTAAAATTCTATTTTTGGTCCATTGTTCCTATCGCCATGTTCTTTAATTTTAAAAGATCCCTAAATAGACTATTAATCAGAGAACTTTCATTACGTTAATGTACTGCGTGATTCAAAACCGGAGTGGGGGGAGGGAGAAGAAAAAAATAAAATAAAACGCCGCATTTATTCCAAGACTTGCAAATTAAAAGAAGATAGCCCTCTAGTCGAAAAAGAAAAAAGCATAATAACTCAATTTCGTCACCTTTTGATACGACGAAAGGTGAGCAAAGCCTTGTCAAAATCAGATTCATGGAACCGCAGACTATGAAAATATTTCTGCGTGTTAATGAAAAAAAATCAAAATAATTTTTTTCTTCTCGTTTTTCCATCTTCTTAATCATAAAGGCATTTCTCTCCACTCGTTCCTTCCATCTTGTGGTTACCCCCCTTGAGGCTCACCCCCTCCCCTGCGAAGAATTTCCCCCTTACCAACCTCCCTTTGCCATACACTTCCCTTGAAGGAACTTTTGATGAAGGTTTTTGCTTTTGCGTGCAGTCAACTCCAGCTGGTGTTTGGTAAAGAAAAGAAGGGATTTCTTTTTTTTTTTTCCCCAAATACTCGCTGCTGGGTAATTTTTTTACATTTTTTTTTACGGAAATAGTCCGTGTTTTATTTTCTGAAATAGGATGGGTGGTGGGATTTATTTAATTCTTTTTACTACTTTTTCATTTTCTGCGGTGTTAGGATAGAAAAGCGAGAGGGAAAATTAGACAACCACGCAAATTACATGTAAGATTTCCGAAACCTCCGTAGGGAAATAAAAGGGGAAAAAGCAGCTTTTAAATTGAAACGAATAATGAAAAAAAAATAATAATATTACAACAAGCCCCCAAAACAGAAATTCCTCCCCCCTTTCTCTACTACACAATTAAGAATTTCTTAGCTTCTCTGACTTATGCTTCTTTCTGTTGCTTTATTTATCTTTAACAAACCTCTTTGAAAATTTAATTCTCCTCAGCAAACATTCTTTTCAAGTTCTTATCTATAAACCTCACTAGTAAACATAAATCTGTTTATTTTATTTTTAAACTATTTTTAAACAATATTTATTTCCCCCTTCGCGTGTCATCTTTAATTGACTATTTTATGTTCTTATCTGAACAGATGCTTTCAAATTTAATAAATTTCGTTCGTTTTTACTGCAGTCAGATGTTTTGAAAGTAGTCATGAACCAATAATAAATTCAGCGGAAGAACTTTTATTTTTTAGAAATAGGTTTGCCAAAAATTCCTTTTTTATAATTACCTTAGTTTGCGTACTGGAATCTCAACAATTATATTAAAAGATTTAGCCGCATCAACTTTTCAATATAATATTGCAATTAAATTCAGCATACACATGAACGTATGCTGAATTTACTCTTAATAATCATAGACAAAGTTTCCATCTCTAAAAGGAAATTCAAAGTTTCATTATTTGAGCAGTTTTAGATTTTATCTTTAATAATTTTGGATCAAATCTCAATAAATATAGATTAAATCTCAGTAGTTATATCTATCAATTTAATTGCATGAAATTTTTGCTTCATTATTGTAATTAAATTCAGCATACATATAATCTGATGTAAGCTCAATATAATCTCAATAATCTTAAATGAACTTTCTAACTCTGGAAGAGAAACAGAGTTTTCTAATTTTAGCAATTTTGGATAAGAAATTGGTAAGACCAAGATCTGTATTATAAAATGATTAGATATCTAGTGCATATTATTTTTGAGAATTTACAGATGTAAACATGGAATTTTTCGGGTCGACAAAAGCCCACCTTTTAAGTTTTCATGCGGGTAAAAAACATTCTTTCATGCATTTTAATCTCTCCTCTGCCATGAGAAAGAAAAATGACTTTTGATAACTCTTTTTAACGAATAGTTTCTTGTCATCTTCAATAATCTACGGTAATAATTTCTGAAGACATAGGAATTTTTTATATTTATTTTATTTTATTTTGTGAACTCTAATTTTAACTCTTCGTTTTTTATAAAGTATACTAAAGGCTTATACAAGTAAGTTATACCACTAATAAAATAAACAATGGTATTATAAATGGAGAAAAATTATTAAAAAAACAATAAATAATTAATCAATATATTATAAATTTGTAGAGTCTTAGTAGGTTAGTTAGTCTAAGGTTAACTAAAAGGTAATGCTAAATCAACATATTATAAATTTAGACTAACTAAAGAGTAATAATTAATCAGGATATTACAAAAAATTAAGGTAAAAAAATCTTTTAACGAAAATTCCAACTTTGACCAAAATAATTATTTAAATAGCTTCAAAATATAAACCTTGATAGTATTTTAGAGTCTTATGAAAATTTCCAGTCCCCGTGTCTTTGAGTCCCTTCACATTTGTTAAGGGAAGGCTTTCACAAACTATCATAAACATAAAAATGTTATATACAATTACTTATTTTAAATAGTCACAAAAAATTTCAGAATTTTACAACTAATTTTCATTATTACATCTGGCACTTTAACATCATTTGAAATAGTATTACTGAAATTATGCTTTTTATTTATTAAGACATTTTATTATTATTAAGGTAAAAAATAATGTTTCCATAGAAATTGGGATATTAAAAACTAGCCTGTTAGCAGAATTTGGCTCTTGTATTTTTGATTGTAAAACTGACGTGATTTTGAAATTTAGAGAAATTTTTTTTTTATGTTTTTATTATTTTTTATTTTTATCCAGAAATATCCTTTTTTACTATTGTTGTATTTTTTGTATTTTGTTTCTTTCGAGGTGTGAGTTCGCGTTGGTATACATTTTTGACGCTTTGAGGATGGGGAGTAACAAATTTTGTAATTTTTTTTGTGTCTATATTTTTATTGTTATTATTTTTAGTTTTTGTTCACTCAAATAGTCAAGAAGGACGAAACGTGTGCACAGAATTCCGTAATTGTTTTTGTTTAATCTTTCAAATAATTACCCCCTGTTGAGTCTGTTTAAAGCATTAAACTAATAATAAATATCATAACAACATTATAATAAATTAAAATATTATTATTAAATAACGAATAATTAATTTGTCATTTGTCTTTAAGAGTTTTTAAAAAAATTTTTGCTTATTTAAAAAAACTCTTTGGCTAATACTTTGCTTTAATTGCTTAATATTTTGGTTAACAATTTATAGAGTCGTTAGATTATGCAAGAATGCGAAAAATCCGCGGTACTTTCTCCGGGACTGAATCTCCGCTCCTCCTGAATGCGCATTGTGCGAAATTCCAGTTACACCACAAAGCTATGTGGAAAGGTGGGAGAAAATGCCTTATAAGTTTTCTTAACCAGTATTTTCGATTACAGTAGTTTTTTGCATATGCCAGGATGGTATAGTCATTTTATACTAATTTTTTTTGTAAAATTTAAATTTTCATTAAGCTGGTTTAATTTTATTATTTTAGTCGTCATTTGTATTGCCTTTTAAATAGTTGTTATACATACATATATAAGAAGCGTTAAAGAAATTGTTTGTTTATATATTGTTAAAACAATTTTATTATGTGTAAGTATTATACATTTTCTTTTCCTGTTTGATAATGATAATAAACAAATTTCTATTCATAAAGCATTTGTGGGGAAAACGAGGGTATTGCATTTATACAAATAGACTTTTCTTTGACTAAGCGAAGTTTAGAACATCAAATATTCTTCTCCACAAACTGCAAGAGAATTTATATTTTTTTCCTTAATAGCGACCGCTTTTAAAATGAAACCGGGCTTTTAAAACAATTTCGTCCGCCTGTCAGCTGCACCTGAGTTCGGGTAGAATTCGAAACCCGGGAAATGGTTGAAAAAAGATTCCAGCCTATTGGATCTAAGAGGTTGCCACATTGTTGCCATTTCATTTGTGACAAACTTCGACAAGTTACTCACATCCAGTCTTGCATTGTTTTGAGGGCTTGTGTTTGTGTTTATGTTTTTAAATTTCCGCTTTGATGTCTGCTTTTAATATACAAGCTTTCCGGACCGCTTTAAGGCTTTTTGAACTAATTTAAAACAAATAAATTGCTTTATCTTAAATTATACATTTTCGAATTTTCGAATTTCACATTTTCGAATTGATAACATTTTACGATCGGAACGATAACTATTTACTAGCTTAAAGTACACGTTCGTAATAATTTTAATTAATCAAAAAATCATTTAAAATAATTTTTACATGCTTTATAAATCTAAAGTAAACAACAAATTTAAATATCAAACAGAGATTCTCTGACTGGAATAAATACATCAATATTTCTATTTATACCATAAAATAATTTCGTTACCACCAGTTGGCAACAGCATAAATAGAAATTGAGCATATACTTCAAACTTGTACATATCATTTTGCCAATGAAGCATTTCAGGTAATACGAAAAGTTTGGAGAAAATGTTTTAAACCATTTTCTGCAATAAATATGCAAGAAAAATCTGCATTTTTTTTACCGAGTTGATAAAAAAATAATGTAAAATAAAACTTTTTACTGATTGCAGATAATTAGCGATTAATATGAAATTTTCTTATTCTATGTCATATCTTTATGAGATATCTCATAACATTGACATATACATAAATATAATCATTTTTACTCATATTTTCATTTTTACAAAACAAGGAATTATTATTTAGAATTCTCTTTTTGTAAATATTAAGTTATCAATTCTAGGCCTATATGTTAAAATCATGCAAATTTTTAAGACTCCTCTTTTCTACGTATGTAGCAAGTAAAAGAGAAAAAAGTACAATCTGAAAACTTTAAACTTCAATCTAAAATCTTGAGGAGTTTATCTTTAGCCTTTCGAAAAGTTAAAGAAATTATTAGAAGATGCAGATTATTAGATATGCAGATTTCATTTTAACATTTGATAAAATTTTAGACTAAGAAGGTCTGATAGTCTTATTAATTTAAGAATTAGTTCTCCAGAAAATAGATATACAGAACAAAAAATCTGGCATTTAAACTGTGTTCTTCAAAATCGCAAAACAAACGAAAATAAATTTTTACAAAATTTGGGATATTATTTCATTATATATTAACATCTCACAGAGATTTTGTGTTAAGAAACAAAGGACGATTATCCCTTACGTAACTGTGTATTTATTTTTGAATCGTAGAAAGCGAGGCTTGTGATGAATATTTCCTGACGTACCAGTATTTTCTATTTTGACAGGACACCAAATTTGCAAGCTGAAAACAATAATCACTTAAAAGAGTTTTCCATCGACATGCTTAAATATCTGTTTAACTATGTATGCCTCATAAAGTTAATATACTATCAGTTAGTAAGTTTATAATGTATTTTCTCCTTTCTTCCAGCATACCTTCGTGGTGTAACGGTAGCACATTCGGCGCGTATTCGAGAAGTCAGTGTTCTAATTCCGCCGAGGGCATTGCACAATTTTCACATATCTTGCTTCAAAATAACCTATTGATTTTACAAGTTGAACTCGATATTTGTTTCAACGAGTTCACCTTTTTATTTAGAATAATAAAGAAAAACTGTGTAAACAAGAAAATTGCGCATTAAGCAAACATAAAATCCTATTGTCCTTTTTTTTAGTTACCAGGAAACAATCAGTATACCTAGTTTCTTCTGCGAATATTTACGCAGCAATACGTATCCTACATTTAAATGCAATCTATCCGCTCAGCCGGGAGAGTGGTTAGCGGTGCTGACTGCCGTACCGAAAACCCCGGATTCGAATCGCTGAGAAGGCGTGGATTTTTGTAAATGTATAGTGTCTGTTCGGCATGGGGACACTCAAAATATTTTCGTGGTTTTCATCATGTATAACGTGCCAGTTTTACCTAGAAAGTACCCCCACAAAAGCATCCATATCCTTACTCATATAGCCCTCGAGGCTTTGCCGTAATTAACTAAACCAAACTATTCTGATTTTGAACTGTTTGACTAAATTATTCGTCTCTGAAGAAAAACATTTTATAAAAGAATATTCTTTTTTCTCAGTACTTTGACATTCATTGCTCTTGTTTCATTTCCAATTTCAAATGCTTTATCGTTTGGTTATTAAGTTGACTGTTTCTCTCAACAATTACATTTAAATCATTGTTTCATCATTAATCCGTGTTTGAAACTATACAAATCTGAAACATTACTGGAAAGTGTATTTCTTTATTACCATCTGTCTTCTTTTTTCTACGGGTGCCTACTAAAGGACGAGTAGTAAAACGCTCATTACTAATAATAGGACTCGAATTCGGGGAACGACTTTGCACATAGTAGCTTTCGTGGATTTCCTCGTGTATAATGTGGATACGATCCAGTTACCCTTAAAAATTCTCCACGAAGGCATCCTTCCTCTTAGGTAGATAGCTATCGAGCACTTTAATGTAACCTAACTAAAACAATCTATTTTTTTTCTCTGTTTATGTATGTTCTGTATATATGTAGGATTTTGATGAAAAGGAAATTAATTTCAACAATCTCAGGTTATACTCATTACGGCGGTTATACTTATTAAATATTTCATTGGAGGAATTATTATAAGTGGCATACATATATTGCTGCTGTTATAAATAAGGCAGCTGAATATTTAATTCTTATATTGTTATATACGCAGGAGTTTTATGCAAGAAGCCTGAAAATGCAGCTGAAGGTAGATATGAATCACTTTTCTTTGGTAAATAGTCAGTTATTTTTAAACAATGAAATCTCGAATCTTTAATATTGGGAAATTATACTGCTTCGAATTAATTTTTAAAGACATGTATTCTACCCCCCTTTTTTTCGTATTTATATTTTCTTAAACTGAGAGGATAATTTGAGTTCAAATCACAAACTTTACTTCCCTGATTTATTACTTTTTCATCAATAAATAATAATAAATGCAAAGCAGATCTTACGAGATCTATAGCGTTTCCGATTAAAGCGCACGGTTAACTACAGGGTAATTATTTAAGCTGTGCTACAGGACTGCGTATTCTTGCAGTAGCATTCCTTGGGGAAAATTTATCCCTTTCGAAGCACCATTTCTCTTCATGACTCGCAAAAATTTCCCCAACAGATGTACAACTTGTACAAACATCGTCGCTGCAAAATGGCTACTATCCAATTTGTCAAGCACAGGACCTTCTCGCCGACCGTCCCGCTAGATCCGCTAAGAGAGGCGGTCGCCCCTGCGCCCCATAGAACACGCGGACGGACTGACACAAAATAAAGGATGGAGTGATCAAAGCCCCGGCGACACGGAAAGTACGAATAATAGTGCGAACGCCCAAACTTTTCGCCAAATGAAAAGGGAAATGGGGTCGGCGGAGAGGGAGGTATGGCTGTCAACTACAGCCCCGGCGCTTATAATGCACTCTTTTGCTCAGGTTTTGACAGCCCCGGCATTGGGGCGCAGAGCCCTTTTGTTTGGACGCCGGGGACTGCAGCTGACAGGGGCTTCTAATGGTGTAGAGATATATCCTCAGAGCGCTTTTCGCACTTTCTGCCTCTCCTATTTCTGCCCCTTCGTTCACTCTCATATTCCTCATTCCTTATGTCTTGGTTTGGGTATGTGCGTATATATATAGATATTTATATGTAGGAGGAAGAAATAGGACATTCTTGCGCGTGCGCGGAGAACCTTTCTCTAACCCCATGTGAGCCCGTGGGCGGAAACGCACGAACGGTAATTTGCACGTTGATGTGGTCTTTGTTGAAGTTCAAGCACCAGGTGAACTTCCATTAATAACAGCGTACACAAAAAGTTAAAAAGATATGCCAGTTAATTAAAATAAATAAAAAAAGAAGTACAGTCTGGCATGAAATTAAAAGCAGCTTGAGATCCCAAATGCAGAACTTCTTTTCAATTAGAGCTCGTATTTATCGTATAAAGAGTAATAGCATTTTTTATCGTATAAAGAGTAATAGCATTTTTTATCGTATAAAGAGTAATAGCATTTTTTATCGAAAATTTTATTTACTTCCCATCACACATTATATCTCCATTTTTTTTCAGCTGCAGTCATTTAGTCAAGTTTTGTTCGCAAAAGTAAATTAACAACATTATTATAATATAAAGCAATAGAATTTCCCCCTTTTCTTTTTTTTTTGTTTTTAATGCTTTTTTTAAAAGCATTACTCACATGATGTGTACAGCATAATATTTAAAATATATGTTAATTTGTGATTTTCTCTTTAATACTCGAGACTAAAGGAAGTGTATTTACTTTGTTATACTTCAAATTAATGCTTTAGTACATTCAATCAACTTTCTTAGCGTTGCGTACTGATCAGCGCACTCAACTCATATATATGAGATACTTTCCACACTTTAAAAAGCCTTCTAAACTCCAACGTTTTCTCATCTTTTGAGGATTTTTTATATTCAGTCTAATATAGGTAACTTTAAAATTATTTAAATTTACAAGTACTGGATTTTACTTTGAAACGTTCAAATTAAAGAGGGTTTAAACTAAAACACTTTTTTTATTATACTTTATTTCAGTACGGGCCTCCCAGATGAGAAAGTGTTTAGTGACTCTGACTGCCGCAACGAAGGACCCGGGTTTGAATCCCGAAGAACACATGGGTGTAATTCATCCGTCCCTTTCATAGGAGGCAAATGTGGCCCACCTGTTAGGTTACTGCATAATAAAAAGACCACAGCTTCCGGCCTTAGTAGTGGCCAACGCCTATAAACGGTTAGAACCCACCATTGTAAAAAAAAAGTTCAGTACGGAGATTAACAGAATATTTACTTGCTGAACGTTTTCTTCTAATTGCAGCACTCATCCTTAATATGTTGAAATTTTCTTTAGTTTTTAATAAATAAATAAATCTTAGCTAAAAAAATACTTTTTCAAATATTGGTGTAATTTTGAGAAGATTATGGAAGCTGAAATAGATCTTCTAAAAAGTTTGCAAACTTAATTTTTTTCAGAATGTTAAAAAATTGAAGCAACGTTTTCACAGTTTCTTTATAGCTCTGTCTTACGTAATAATATAATAAACGAACAAAATATTTGAATATACATTTTTCTAGATTTAGATAACTATTTTAAAATTTTCACCAGTTGGGCATTTCCACCAGTACTCTTGAAAAATTTCATAATCTGAAAACCATATTTATGCATTTAAACAAATAAAGGTCCGGCGTGGTGGTAGGTTAGGTCAGGCGTTGGCGCAGGTTCGAATCTTGGAGAAAACATGGTTATTTATAAATGCACCAAAAATCCCCTCAAGATGATAGTAGCCGAAGAAGAGTAGAAAATATTGAATCCCCTTATTCTATATCAAAATTGGGACTGAACAAATTTGAACTATTAGCTATAAATAAAGCGGGCAGGACCTTCACAGTAGACAGGTTTAACACTTTCCTACTTAGTCACGTGAACTCAAGGACCTGACACAGACTATGCTCCAGATGAGGGAGATTAGTCGCAAAATAAATAAAGAAATAAATTGACTGATTGATTTAACCGTTTATATATCCAATAAATGGAGTAAATAGCAACTGAGAGACGTAACTAAAAATATTCTGCTAAAAGTAAAATGTATAATTATATTTAGGGTAAAACAAAAAGGAAAACGTCATTTGTATTTTTTTGCCTTAGATTTCAAACACTACTGGCTTGAACAACTATTGTATGTAATTTTTATATCATCTTTTTTTTTAAATTGATTTAGAAACAAAGATTACTTAAGAGTGATATGGATAGTAGAGCTAATGACACATGAAATAAAAGAAATGTACCATAAAGAAAGAAAATATAAGTCGCATAAATATCGTTGAAAGTTTACTTATCAAAAGTACCTAATTTAAAATCTCTTTATTTTTACTTTTTAAATACTGTAAATTTTAGCGGCTGAAACTGCTTTCGCATAAGAATTAAATTCCAAGGCTTGATTGATTCATTAAGTGATTCGGTATTTTATCAAAGCGTTAAAATGTGTTTCATAAATGTAGAAATTTAAACCTATATGTAAATGACAGAAACGCATATTGTAGAAGAGTTACCGAGAATAAGTGCAAATGAAGTTTTTATTTTCTCATGGGAAAGATATTCTTAATATTGTTGTCATTATTAACTGCCAGCAAAACGTGCATTAATCAAATACCAAGTCATTTGAGTATTCACGATATTGATTTGGAAATTTTCTTTGAAATTCTGTGTAATTTGCTTTTGCTTTTCTGAAAATGATCTCGATAATCGCATTGTTACCAAATGCCCAGCTGAGGTTATAAGGTATTTCTCCCGCCTTCTTCGCATGCCTTCGTGGTGTAGTGGTCTGCATGCTCGACGCGTAACCGAGAGGTCCGTGGTTCGATTCCCGGAGAAGGCGTTGCTCATTTTACATGTCTGATGCTTCCAAAAATATCTAATGTCTCTACACTGGCGCCCGAACTAAAAAGGTGGTGGATGATGATTCTCCATCACCGGGATTTGGCGATTGGGTCCCCGAAACCCCAGTCGCCCTTTAAAAGGGGGAGTATATAAGGTATTTCTCTCGCCTTCTTCGCATGCCTTCGTGGTGTAGTGGTCTGCATGCTCGACGCGTAACCCAGAGGTCCGTGGTTCGATTCCCGGCGAAGGCGTTGCTCATTTTACATGTCTGATGCTTCCAAAAATACCTAATGTCTCTACAAGGTAACATAGCTTCCCCGCAAAGCGGTTTAAGGGTTGCCAGAAAGTGGCAAGGAAAGATAGGATTGCGAAGTTCGGCCCGAAATCGCCCATTTGGGGACATTTGCTGACAAAATTGGCGATTTGCCGTAGACGGAGCGAGAACATTCTAGAACAACCTGACATGTAATAACTAAGAGTCGAGAAAAAGCACCTCGTGGAGGTTGATCTAAGAAAAGGTTTCTTGTATAATATTGTCAATTGGAAAAGCCTGGATATCCCCCTAACTTGCCAGTTACCAAATGCTTGCAAGCAGCGAAATGACCAAAATTTACACATTTTACTAATTTGGCCACAATTAAGCTGGCTGCTTTAGACAAAATATTCTTTTTCATATAAAATAGTCGTAAAGTAGAAACCTTGGGATCAGAAACTTGAAACCTTCTCAGTTTTTTAAATTTGCGTTAAAAAATGGTACTGCATCCAATGGATGAAAATAACGAATTCATTTATCTTACTGCACAAAATCCCAAGTCATAAGAAAAGAAACTATTTTTATGGTAAAAGATCACAGACTGGCTGTATAATTCCATGCCAGAGGTTTCGTTTCTTTCTAACAAATAATTTTGCTTCATAACAGCATGCCAAGGACTTTCTTTTAAAGTTTAACAAAATTTATATATTCTAATAAAACGCTTAATTTTCTGATACAATTCATATGTTCTGATGAAAAAGTGCTCACATAAAGCTTTTATCCTAAAAAGACTCATACAAAGCTCGCATCTTAAAAAATATCGATAGCTGCTATTTCAATTTATTATTTTTAATTTTTATTGTAGTTATTACTACTTTTCTGTGTACGTTTACACATTAATACTCCCTTCCCTGTAAATGAAAACCTGCGTGTGAAAGGAATGTTTCATTTCATTTAGTTTTAGCGTATCAAAGAGAAGTTTTATTATTTGTATTATTTGCATTTCTTGTTTTTACAAAATGAAATCTTTTAACAGCTCATCATTTGCAACACATGTTAATTGCACAGCCTCGTGCCCAAGCTATCCAGGAAAAACAAACTATGTATTGCTATGTCTTGAATAATTAAGTCTCACTCGTTCCCCCGCCAAAGCAGTGCAAAAGTCTAAGGGATTCGTTAATTTATAATGGAATAATATCTTAGCAACTTTTTATATTTAACGCATATGCCTTTCGCTTGATTAAAAATTTTCTCTTAACAAAGCTGATGATTAAATTTGAGAACTTTGGCCAGTAACTGCGGTGACCGGTTTTAATAAGGAAGTACCGAAATATTTTACTATTTAAAAGGCCCACCAGCGACCCAGAGGTAAAGTCGCCGAACACTGGTTGTTCGGTCCGGGGTTCGAATCCCGCGAAGGGGCTGTCTGTATGTGTGTTTTTGTGGTTTTTCCCTTGTTTTGTACACGAACCAATTTTCCTTAAAATGTTTTCCACGAAGGCATCCCTCCCCTTAAGCAGTATCCCTCGAGGCTTTTCCGTAATCACATAAACCAAACCAAATTTTACGATACACTCACTTCCAAAAGTTAAGCACGAAGATGTAAAATGCAAAAAAATCAACAAATACTGCTTTGATGGACACAAAATTCGGCAGGAAAGTAGCATATATATTTATGCATGAAACAAAATCAATAATTATGTACAGAAATGAAAACAATATTAAATTTTTGTGAGTTATCAGATAATGACATACTGGAGACTTAAACAGAATTATGTATAAAGTGAAAAAAAACAGCATAAAATGGAAAAAAGGACATTAATAGGATATGTGATCCCTCTTCATCTGTATACAAAGCTTACACCTTGTGACCATGCTTTCAATTAGGTGGCCAACCACCGTAGAATTAAGCAATCGCCATTCTTCTTGTAGAGCAGTTTCCAGCTCAATAAGAGTGGCTGGAGGTGGGAAACCTGAAGATACAGCACGGCCGAGAGCATCCCAAAGATTTTTAATGGGATTAAGGTCGGGCGAATATGCTGGCCACGCCATACGCGCAATCCTTTCACGCTCCAGGTAGTCATTGACGATGTCAGCTGTATGGAAACGTGCGTTATCGTCCATTAAAACAAAAGTAGGGCCAACTGCTGCAACGTACACTATCACAATGGGTTCTAGGACTTCATCTCGGTACCGGACAGCAGTCAAAAAACACCGTTTAAAGATGTGCAGGTCGGTGCGATATCCTAATGAAATCCCTGCCCACACCATAATGCTTCCGCCTGGGAATGCGTGATGTTCGGTGAAGTTTTGGGACTCATTGCGTGTTCGTTATTCACGCCATATCCTTATACGCTTGTGATCTGGCTCCAGAGCAAACCTTGACTCATCAGTAAACATGACATTGCCCCAGTCAGACACATTCCAACTGACATGTTCCCGGCACCACTGTTATCGTGCCCCTCTTGATTGGACGGATAGAGGAACACAAACTCGAGGTACCTGGGCGTACAGTCCACTCATATGTAATTTTCGGCGTGCAGTAGCTGCAGATATCGCCTTACCAATGGATGCTGTATTCATAGACATCACACGTGTGGAGGTCGCTCTGTGATTCCGCTTGGCTACAATAGCAATATAGCGATCTTCCGCGGGGGTTGTAACCCCTACGGTCCTTCGGACAACTGTCTATGCGCTTTGGAATTGTTTTCATAAACGCGAAATTACAGATTGATGAGCGCCAAAGAAATGAGCAACATCTGTGATTGACTGTCCTGCTTCAATGCGCCCCAGAGCACGCTAACGCTCAGAATCTTCCATTCGTCTTCTGGAAGTCATAGAAACCACGTATGTCTTGAAAACAAATTGTACGAAAGTTTTAAACATCTTCTATCAGCACTTACAATCAACTTCTGTAACCCTGCATAAAGCTAGCTTCTTATAATACTGCCTTTTTTGCATATTTCTTGACATGAAAGAGCGATTGGCTGTTGCCTAACATATTTGCATACTTCTATCTACCTCTGCAGCGATTTGCATCCTCTTCAATTCTGATTGGCTTCCAGAAATTAGCATTTTCCTCTCCGTGCTTAACTTTTGAAAGTGAGTGTATAAAAAGTTTTTAAAAGAGATGCTAAAATGCTAGAGCATTGTTTTAAGTAAGGATTCTCTAAAATATTCCAAGGTCAGGGAAAATGCAGAAACATTGACTTAAAAATTACTTAAAAAAACCTACAAAATCTAGAAATACTTTTGAGTAATTATTACTGAACGAATAAATTTACTAATAATTAAATTAGTTTAATACGGATATCTGAAACTAGAATTAGTTGGAATTTTCTGCTTTTGTACACATATGTCCATAAACTTCTGAGAGGGGAGAAAAAAGGGAAAAGTACTGTCCCAGTAGGAGGTCTTAGTTTCTTATTGAACCTGCATCGAAAGGGTGCAGCTTGGAGAAGCAGAATAATAAAATAAAAAAATAAAATAAAAAAAAACCGGACCCAACATTCCATTCCAGCCAATAAAAAGGAGGAGAAACACCTGCTACATGTCACGTGACTCATTTCTTCTTCCTCCCTCCCACCTCGGCATCCTACTTTGTTCCACTTCATATAATTCCATTGGAAATTGAAGAAAATCCCTGGGGATTAGGGAAATGTTACGTGAGAAATAGAAAAAGGGAAATGAAAATTGACGTTTTTGCCAGGGTTATTTTTAAAAATTGAGAGAGGGCAATGGATAGAATGCCAATTATGAGCATTTATGCGGTTTCCGTGTAGTCAAAAGAAATTTTTAAATCCTAATTTAATTACTATTTTAATATCGATTAAGAATCAGATTCAGTTACAAAATCTGATCCTAAACAATTATTTCCTAATAAAGGATCTGTCTAAGCGCAGGTGAAATTTTGCAGATATCATCCCTAAAACCAGCATTCTTCATACTTTTTATTTACTCTGTTCTTACAGTCTGCTGACAATGACGTACTTTTTACTTCCTCGTACGAAATAAAAGAAGTATTGTAATCTCGAAACATTTCGCGTCTCACAATTCAACGAAAATATCCATTTTGACCGCTCTCGAATCTATTTAGACGCTATTTTTACATGACATCTATACGTACGGACTAGTTTTTCCAAAATGGGTTGACAGATGGTTTTAAAATGTATTCAGAACGGATTTGTTTCGTACAGGCGTCACGAAAAAGTCCCTTTTCATGCGTTTTTACGATTTTTCGTTCGTTTTCGGAACGAGAAAGTGGGTATATATCCATTCTCTTAACCGGCTCAGTGACCTCTGTTTTTTTTCTTCTTATATATTAATAAATTATATATTTTCTGTTTTAAAAGTGAGTGAATTATGTTATTCTTATATTTAAAAATGGTTTTAAGTCAAACGACGCCGCCATATTTTTAAATTTGAAATTTTTAGTAGAATAGTGAATTAAGTCAGTTTGTGCATCAACTTCAGTGTCATTTTTCCCAGTGGAACCAAAAGTTAACTTTCAGTTTTGTGCACTGAAAGTTTTGCCTTCTTACCGCTGGCTGAATTACTTGTTTATACGTACAAAGCTCTAATTTTAACTGAAAAATTGTTTTTTTAACTGTTTTTAACCGTATTTGGTGCTTTAGATTTTTTTATATCTTACAGTTTTTGTTGAAGTTCTGAGTTTTTACGTATTTTTGCGTAGCCGTAAAGTGAGAACTGAATTGGTTAAACGAGAAATATATCTGTAATAAAATTTGAGGAAATAAGTTCAAATGAAGTGCAGCAAAAATGTGTGTGTTTTAGTAGGCCGTACAAAGAAGACATGGGATGATGGATGATTTTTTTTAGCTAACCCGAAATATAACGGTCATTGTATTCCCTTGCATAAATATTCAACAATTCTGAATGTGCTCCTGGCAGTTGCATAAATATGCAACAGTTCTGAATCAATAAATTTCAATTATTACATTACTTGCATTACCAACCCTTTCAGATAAGATGGTGGTGATTTCGAATTACGATTCTATTTAGTGTTTCGCTGTAAATGGAAATCAAAACTTTTAAAATTATTACAATTCTAAAATACAGTAACTACATAGAGTCATTTGGTTATTCGAAACAGAAGAAGTGAAAAATATGCAAAGCCTTCGCTCGAATTCAAACACCAGACCTCCCGACTACTAACCATCCAGATTCACCGCGAAGGCACACGCTGTAAGAACGGAGAAAGTACCTTATAACTGAGATTAATGACTTAACTATTATGGTTTATAAATGGCTCATAATGTTGAAATTTTAAATCTACATTCCTATTTTTAAAGCCACCTTTTGCATTATTCGGATTTGCTTTATGAGTTACTGCTTACCTTGAACTTATAAAATAAAATTTTTCTAACTTTTAACGATATCTTGGGTAGTTTATGGGAGATTCTTGAATGTAAGTTATAGATTTTTTCATTCTTTCGAGGAAGTCATTAAACTCGAGTTTAAAGTAAGTAAGACAGTCTCATTGGTGAATTCATACAGCAGTGTAGGCATAGAATTTTAAATCTTCCACTGACTGTTATTTTATTATTTTGGTAGAGATGGTGATTATCTAGCAAATGCAGAATCAGTCCCAACAACATTATACAATTAGAGACTATGCTGTCTCGTAAACATTCGTTCAACAAATCGAGAATTGCGCTTGACGAATGCTGTTTACTCCATGTTATTTGAAGAAAAAGTATAATATTCACAAGTGATTTATTCTAACTATTACTCTTTTCATACGGGGCCCACCAGCAGCCGCTCGGTAAAGTCGTTGAGCACTGGTAGTTTGATCTGAGGTTCGAAACTCGCGAACGGGCTGGATGCATAGGCGTTTTCGTGGTTTTCCCCATCTGTAATGTGTATCCGAGCTAGTTTCCCCCAGAACGTCCTCCACGAAGGCATCTCTTCCCTTAGGCAGATAACCCTCGACGCTATGCCGTAATCACATAATTACAATAGCCTATTCATTTCATAGCGAAATACTAATCTGCTAATTAAGTAAACTTGAACAAAAACTATGGTATTGAAGAATGCCATTTGAAAATACACTCATGTCCATAAATTAAGGATAATTCGGAGTCACGTGGAAATCGAACTCTAAACTAAATATATCACCTATAAAATCACTACACACATCTTCAAGAATCATATGCAAATTTCAGGAAGTAACCAGATGACACCGATGGTACGTCACAATGACGAGAGTGTAAGAGAGTGATATATAAGGAATACAGGCAAAGAAGTAAAATTGTTCGCAGGCGCTTTATAAGCATTTCAGTGCAATACCCGAATAGTTATGACACAAAGGACGCATTTGGATGATTTTTTACGTGGTAGAATTATCGGCCGTCTGGAATGCGGGCGGACCCAACTGGAAGTATCAGACGAACTTGGAATTGCCCAGAGTGTCATCTCCAGGCTTTGGCAACGATTCCAAGATGACAGTAATGTGAGTAGACGTTACAGCACAGGTTGCCCCAGAGTTACAACGCCGAATGGGGACCGGTATTTAGCAGGTACTGCAAAAAGAAACAGGCGGAGCACAGCCTCAGACCTGTCTCGTCAGCTCTCTTCAGCCACTGGTACGACAATTTCAAGGCAGACCGTGTACAGACGCTTAGGGCAGACTGGTCTATATGCTCGTAGACCTGTCAGTTGCGTTCCACTTACTGAAACTCACTGTCGCCTGCGGTTAGCCTGGAGTAGAGAGCATGTATTGTGGACACCGCAACAGTGGGCTTGTGTGATGTTTTCCGACAAGTCCAGGTTTAGCTTGCAGTCTGATTCTTGCCGGACAGCATTGTGGACCGCAACAGTGGGCTTGTGCGATGTTTTCCGACGAGTTCAGGTTTAGCTTGCAATCTGATTCTCGCCGGACTTTCATATGGAGAGCTCCAGGTACCCGTTACCACCAAGAAAACATCATTGAACGACACCGTTACGGTGGTGCAGGAGTGCTCCTTTGGGGTGGAATTATTCTGGGTTCCAGTACTGACCTTCATGTTCAAATTGGAACTGTGACAAGCCAAATCTATCGGGACGTCATTCTGGGACAACATGTACGTTTGTTTCGGGGCGCCATGGACGCACAATTTGTGTTTATGGATGACAACGCCCGTCCTCACCGTGCAAACATCGTAAGCGAATGCCTTCAATCGGAGGATATCACCCGTATGGACTGGCCAGCATTCTCACCAGACTTGAATCCTGTAGAGCACGTGTAAGACATGCTTGGCCGACGAGTTGCAGCCCGTCAACCTCCTCCTACATGTGTACCGGAACTTCGGAGAGCATTGCTTTTTGAGTGGTGTAATATCCCCCAAGATCAGATCGATAATTTGATACTCAGCATACCTAGGCGTTTTGCATCGTCTGGGAGACATACAATGTATTAACAATCCTAGCAACCATGTAATATTGTTTTTTGTAAATAGGTTTTTTTTGTAATTTACTACAGGGAGAAAAAATCGCTAATTTTTTTAATAATATCAAACATATAGCATCATTTTTTGCTCTTTACCTTTTGTTTAATAAATAAGCTTTACAAAGAAGTCAAATTTGTTTTGCTTCTAACTCTTCTTTGCCTGATTTTGCATTATCCTTAATTTATGGACATGAGTGTAGTTTCTTCCAAGGAATTGAAAAGCTTTTATAAAATTACATAATTTAATGAATTATTCTGCCTCGAATAATTGAAATAGCTATTGAACTATTGACATGCCTCCGATTTTTTTTCAATGGTGGGCACTAGCCATTATAGGCGTTGGCCACTGCCAAGGGCGGTGGTCACTTTATTATGAAGGTACCTAAGAAATGGGCTGCCATCGCCTGATATGAATGGATAGACAATTTACATCCACGCCTTCTCCGGGATTAGAACCCTGGCCCTTCGGTACAGCAATCAGGGTCACTAACCGCTTTTCTGTCTAGGCAACGTCTTGAAAATTTTATTCTAATTTCAGTTGAGAAAAAAAAGTACCTTGGCATTGGTAAAAAGTCATAGATATTAGCTTTGAATAATATGCATATATTGCAAAAACTAGAATATATTGAATCAGTTGGTTTTCTTACAAAAAGCCGACATGAATAATTTTCAAGCATAAACTATCAAAGAAATATACCGTAGCTAAACGTAAAATAAAGACCACTGTACTAAATACTAAAAATTGTGCTTATGTTCCACAACTTCGGCTAAAAGTCTTTTCTACATAATTTTAAATTCTACATTTTCGTATTCCTCTCTTCTATTTGAGAATTTGAATTATTTAAGAGGCGTATTCAAAAACTTTTTTTAAACAATCACCATTTGAACTTTGGTATTTGAATATTATGATTAAACCTCGCTAATGCTTAACTAGTGATGAAAAACAAGGTTTTTTGATTTAGGATGAAGGAGTATAAAAGAAGAGAAACTGAATCAGGGGTCGCTTTATATTTTTCAGCCGAAAGTATGATTATGAGAAACAAACTTGATAGGCATGTGAAGTAGTATTATTCCTGTTGCTTTTGCTGATCAGTATTGACATTACTAGCATATATTTGGTATTTATAATTTCTGATTTTTTTTTTCAGTTAAGAGATTGTTTTCGTTTCCATTATTGTATAGAAATTCACGAATAATTAGCATTTTCAAATACTCTGCTTTGACATATCAAAACCTGGAACATGACATATATGCAACATTGTTTAAGCAGAGCATTGTTAAGCAACATTGTTCTTGCCTACATTTATTGATCATAACTAAGTCTATTACATTTCAGCGCAGTCATTTTACTCATATGCCCACCAGCGGCAAAGCGGAAAAGTAGATGAACACTGGGAGTTTGGTTTGGTCCCCCTGGGTTTCGAGTTCTGGCGAACGGGCTCCGCAAGGCTGCTGGTGTCCCGGCCAAACCTGGTTTATCTGCCTTTGGATGATTTGGTATTGATTGTTTATTTAACCGCTCGCCAGTAAAAATCTCTCTCCTTCTAAATCAGGCCCACGATGGACCAAGCGGTAAATTCGCTGACCACTGGTAATTCGATTGCAGTTGAACGGGATGACTGCATGGGCGTTTTCGTGTTTCACCTTATGTGTAACGTGTATGTGAGCCAGCTCCTATTAGAAAGTCCACCACGAAGACATCTCACTCCTTAGGTAGATAGCCCTCACGTGCTTTGCCGTAATTAAACAAACCATACAAAACCAAATTATTTTACTCATAATCAAAGTAATAAATGGTGAAAGTAATAAATGTTTTTGAAATGAAATGTTTTGAATGTTTTGAAATGAACATTGAACGAACATTTGAATGAAAAAGTAATAAATGTTTTTGAAAGCCGTTTTTTTTCACAAGCATATATTATTAAAGCCGGTAACCAGCTGTATGATGTTCGAATGAAATTATTCAAGACTTAACAAGTTTGACAGTAGTTTGATCAGAAATATCGTAGATTTCACGTTTCAAGAGATGTTTTTTCGTTTACACATGATGACATAAAACTCTCAATCACTTAAACATTTATGGGATTTAAGTTAGGATAATCTGCGGTTTAATTAAGAAATAAATAAAAAATTTTTATAGAAGCTGCTTAGAAAAAATATTTGATTAGAATTAGTTTTGTCTGTCTGTTTAAAACATTAATGCATTCAGTCAAATCAAAATCGAGATAATTATCATTTGCTTTTTAAATATATATGCCAGGAGATACTTCAGAAGTTAATTAGGATAATTTTAAGAAACAGAGAATAATTCTAAGAAGATATTTTTAAATCGAATATAAAAATAATATCATGGATATAGACTTTGTTAATTATAATTTAAAGAAATATAATTCGTTTTTATTTTTTGCTACTATTTTCTTAATTTTTTCTACTATCAATTAATTTTCTTAAAAATATAGGAATTTTTTTATTTTTCTAACATGTTAAAAATCGTTTAAATCTTTATTTAGTTCTTTCAGTGCATAGAGTAGGATTTTATTTTTAGCATATGTTGAATTTTAAAATATAATAATGAGATAAGTTATGCCTTTTTTAAAATGCTCGTGCACTTTTAAGAGCCTCTTTTTGTACTATGTGTAGCTTTCACAGAACGCATTTAACTTAATTAACACTGAACAACAAAAGAGTTCATCGAATGTTAAGAAACTATACTAAATAAGTAAATGTATAAATAAACGCTTCTTTTAAAATTTTATTTTACAAATTCTGTTCCTGGTATAATTTTTTTTCTAGCTATATTAACGACAAAACACAGAGCCGTTCTGTTTTTCTTCACTTTAATTGCATCGCATCACGCGCTAACACGAAAGAAATTTTTTCCCTGGTGAAAAATCCAAATAAAAAATCGATACTTTAATCGGAACACAACACAATTATCTGGGCACGTATGGGTTCCCAAAGAGTAACAATTTATGGAATTACCCGATGAATAATTTAACTCTTAGAAGAACTGCTTGTCCTGCCCTCCGATATATGACTACAACACAGAATTGCATGCTTGCATGCACACACACATGAAATCCATGCTATGTACAACACAGTAACGGTGCTATGCGAAAGCGGCCATGTGTCTTCCTTTTGAAAGTTGTCCGTATACATTCACAAATCGCGTATAGATCGTTAGTGAGGAAACTCGTCGTCTATTTTCCCCTCATACTAGGGAAAAATGGCAGAAAGTGGAGGGAAAAGTGGGGAATTGTTGGGTTTCGGTTTTACTGCTTTTCTACGCATGGAGGCGGGAGGATTGTAGCAGGTGTTCGATCTATTAATTTCATCGACTTAAAAGCTCCTCCGACATTCGCCGGACACTCAAGGTGAAATTTAATTTCGGTTCGTTCTGTGTTAAAAATACGGTACAACAGCGTTCGAAGTTATGGTTTGAAGTAAGTAGAGTTAAACTGGTTCTTACGAGGTTGTCATTGCTGAGAAGTGTGAAGGGAAGATGCTGCGGTACGAAATTCTAGAATCATTTTAAGAGAGGGGCGGTAAGACATAAAGTAAAAACAAATACAATTTCTTTTTTTTTCTTTATTTTCACATTCCTATTTACAACCCAGTCTCTCCTTACAAAACCAAACCAAGATACTATATTTATTAGTACGTCGAAGGAATGCTTTTGTTTTCATTTAGAAGGTTTTGTTTTCGCCAAACAAAAGTCTCCAAATTTTTGCTAGTCAGCGAGACTTAATTTCTTTCATTTGTCTTCCATGTTACAAAGATGCTTTGCTTATCAGCTCCGACAAAGTAAATCATTTTAAAAGCAATATTTTGCCTACATTTTTAATAATATTTAGTTAAAATAGTATTTGATGCTATTAGCAAAATGCGTAAAATAAGTTTTTAATATCTTTGTAATAAGCTTTTTCTTCTTTTGTTTCCACTTTTTTTATTTTTAAAGAGATTCGACGGAGTCGATCGACAAAATTTAACGTGAGTTCTTCGTGCCTCGAAAGCGCGACTTAGGATGGATATTAGATTTATATAGAACATTGTTTTAGCACAGGTATTCTGACGCAAAATCGCACTTTTTCTGGAATAACGTGCCTAATTGTTTCTTCAAACAATATTCATTACAACCTATGAAATGTTTACCATCATCTTAAAGAAGATGTGTTTCTAAGCATACATGCAAAAAATTGGGTTTTTTTATTCAAAATGTCCTAAGATATACATGAATTAACATATTGACGCGTTTTGAAATTCGACACCTTTGTTTTAAGTGATAATAGCGCCAAATGTGGTTTACAGATCTAAAAATCGCAAGTCTGTTTATAATATGAAGAGAAATATTTGAAAGAAGGAATGATGAAACTTTTTTTCCGCTTCTGAAAAATGAAGTTACACCATAAATTAAGTAACTCGCCAAGGGATTTATTCTTGGCGCAAACTGAAGAAAATGCGCCAAAATAAATTTCTGAATTTTTCGGCAAGTTTCTCACCAAATTTTGCAAATTTAATATTCAAACATAATTTGAATCGTAGAATCGATATATGGAAATAAATCGGTATGTGATTTCAGAAAAAGTCTGATTTTGTGTAGAAATACGTATGTTAGAAAATTAATATGCATAAATCTAATACATATCCTATGTCGCGCTTTCGAGACATGAAAAACAGAAGTTAAATTTCGTCAATCGTCCCAGTAGAACGGGAGATATAGAACTGACGATTTTTCTTTTTCAGATTTTCATCAACTCTCACTAGCTCGAAATTCTTAACAAGCAGTTCTTATACTTTAATGCTTTCCAAGCTTAAAAATAAATAATGCCCGTCATTATCTAATATTCAGCAAGTTTGTAATTTACAAAAACCCAAACTTTTACTGTCAATTGTGAATATTTATCTCTTTCTCCGCGAAAGTCCTCCTATGGACCATATGTGCAGGAAGTTGTTGCTTTTGTTTTCTCGTATGTTTCTCTTCAACATCTGTTAGGTTTATTCACATTAGAATGCCGCTATGTAGCCACATACTTTACCACATCGAATAGCTTATTGTTTAAAACGAAATTCTTGGCTTATTCTTCTATCGGACATCTTTGAATTAGTAGCATCAACCGACGGGTGAGATTAAAATAGCAATAAAGCTATATATGTAATGGATACAGCTACAAGCGAAAAAATGAGATGAAGCGAAAAACGGTTTATATAAATCCTGTTTTTTTTTAAACTGTATTCTTAGTGCATGATGTTTTGTAATTTTGGCTCAATTAAGTGTTGCCGAGTATTTAGATTTGCCTTTAAGAACCCATTCTTTTATGCAAATAGCAAATCCTATGGATAATTGCATTTTAATACTCTAATATAT
>KK113388.1:311429-385677 GCA_000611955.2 Stegodyphus mimosarum
TATATATATAAATGTAAGACAAAAAATATGAAAATCAGCTTTATAATTTAATTTAGTAATAGCTTCTGCATTTCTAATTTTTAATTTGAGTACTTTGTCTCTGTATTCTAAAAGCTCAACTTTTCTGGACTACGTCATTTCTGCATCAATCCATCTTGTACGGTTTGCGGAACGCTGATGACGTAGCTAGCTTAGAACGTAAACTCAAAATTTCGAGAACTTAAGCCTCAAAACCTTCTCTTGGAAAGGCCTCCATATTATATGTAGCTGCGCACTTTAGTTTCAGCTCTCTTGTTGTCAAGACGCTACTTCGCACCCTTTGCTTTGTCCTGTCGCTACCTACGCTGTTATCTAAAATGTGATGCTCCATAAAATTGTGGGGGGTGTATTGCGCCTATCGTCATGAGGGACGAAAAATTTGTTTTCGATAATTAGTTGGGAGCCATCAAAAAAAATTATATTCAATTCGGCCACGTATGGCTAGATGTCTCTTCTTTGAGTTTCATCTTTCTAACACGCAGTAAAATTTCCCCAGGATATAACGCATAGAACCATGGTCAATCTGTTTCAGCTTACTTAAAGTCCATCTTACTACACACATATATATATGTATGCGCGTGTGTATATATATGTATATATAATAATGCAAATTAAAATAAGAAGTAAAATTGCGTTTAAAATTCATCACATTGAATTTAGAATAAATCACATACAAAAACCATAAAACCAAAAGTACACTGGGCAAGACATAAAGGGAGACATGCCAAAACCAAAAATGAGAAAAGAAATTGCTTAGCTCGCTGCATCGTCATCAGGGGGTTGGTGCAACAGAAGAACAGAATAAATATTATTAAGCTATTTCTGAAATGGCAAACACAAATTAAGCTTTAAAGTTTAAAAGTAGTATTAGAAAAGCATTAATATTAATCTATGTCTTACCAGTCTAATCCCGAATGGTACAAAACATTGCAAAATTATAGCATCAGAAACAGAAATTTTCAAAATGTTTGCAAAAAATGGAAAAATTTTTATAGTGCTAGTATACATTTCTACAGTATTTGAGTAGATCGAGCCCAAAAACAAAGCATGCAAAAATAATACTCCAGTACTCAAAAAAAAAAAATCTTCAAATTTTTTAATTCAGTGTTTGAAAAAGGAAAATTATATAGAAATTTTGGAAACATACACTATGGGTTAAAAACAGTGTAAATCATAAGCGAGCAATAAAACTTTAAAAATTTACAATTTTAATGGATGAATCCAAAACATATAAAACAGAAGTATTCTAACATAGGAAAAAGTGAAAGAATAAATCGAAAATTTTATCATACATGTTTTTTTAAAAAAACAGAGCAAGTTTTTAAAATATGTAGCACAAAAGTAATAGAAGTTTCGAAGTGAAGAAATATATTCGCTTGTGTAATTAGACACATCAAAATGTGTATTGTTTTAATTTGCATTTATTTATTATTTTCTTTTTTTTTAATTTCGAATGGCGGGCACTAACCATTATAGGCTTTGGCCACTAAGGTCGGAAGCGATGGTCACTTTATTATGAAGGCACTAGTAGATGGACCGCCGTTACCTAGTATGAAA
This sequence comes from Stegodyphus mimosarum, assembly GCA_000611955.2. NCBI lineage: Eukaryota > Metazoa > Arthropoda > Arachnida > Araneae > Eresidae > Stegodyphus > Stegodyphus mimosarum. The sequence continues at coordinate 313,026 of KK113388.1, forward strand.
GGACACACAATTTACATCAATGATTTCTCTGGGATTCGAACTGGGGCCTTCCGCTACGGCAGTCAGAGTCACTAATCATTTGTATATACACATATACATCTATGTACATATACATACATACATACATATATACATATATATATATATATATAACTTAAAGTATCTAAAGTTAAAATAAAACTGGAATCAAAACAAGGCAGTTCCTCAACAACATTAATATTTGCAATGGTGGTTGTATCTAAACATATCAAAATTCAAAAAAAGCATACATCACAGTTGTATACACCGCTACAGTTATTAACATTGTTGAGGAATTGCCTTGCTTTGATTCCAACTTTATTTTAACTTTAGATGCTTCAAGTTTAACTTACTTCAATTCCTCAAGGACTCATAAAAAATTTTGTTTTAAATTTTTGACCTATTACTACGATTTTTTATATACGTATACTTTTTCTATAACATATATATATATAAACGTATATGTATAACGTGTATATATATATCTGTACCGACGAGTATGTAAAAAATTCCACCTATTGTGAACAAATCTGAAGAATTGTTGTAAACTACAGGTAGGTGAAGTACAAAAATTGCAAAAAATATTTAGGAAAAGGAATACAATCAAATTCTGATTCAACGTTATCAAAAGGAGGTAGATCAGAGTCGGTTGAATCCCCCCTTCAGAAAAATCACTGCTTTTCTGTTCATTCAAAATTAGCTGATGAAACCATTCTAAATTATTTAATTGTAACAGTTCACCCGGAAATTCTGAACACCTCCTCTATGCAGAGGAATCCCGAAAATGAAATAAAAATATACAAAACCCAATCCATATGTAATAAATTCAATGTCACAAAAGGGAAAGAATAAAACTTAAATATATTTTATTGGAATTAAACTCAAATAAAATGCAGCTATGTAAAATATACATAAAAATTACAATAAACTTAATTTAGAACCTACCGTTGCACAAACGAAGAGCGAAAGACCGAAGTTCACAAGTGAACGCCAGTGGTTGCTAGTTAGGAGTTGTTGGCGATACAAATTGGTGATAGAAAGTTTGAAATCACCCAAAAGTAATTTAATTTTTTAAATTTTGGAAAACATACATTAAGAAAAAGTGAAAAAAGATACAAACGTTAGAAAAGAACGTCACGTCAAGGCGTCACGTTAAGTCTTCACGTCATGGGTTTATCATGATGACTTAGAATAGAGTAGGTCCTTTGTTAATAAAAGTATAGGAAAGAAAATTTTACAGTAACAAAAATATATACAAATAAGCAAATTATACTACAAAATCAACTATATACAATCAACATTTTTGTACAAACTTATTAATAAGTTTGTATAAAAATTTTTACAGATTTGTACGTAACAAAATAATAATAATAATAATAATAATAATACGAATTAATTCGAACTTTTGTTGTGAAATAAAATATACATATGAGGAGTTAGGAAATTCGAATTTTGTTTTAATATGTATATATTTTTTTCGCTTTCTTTCGAATTTCCTTTCCTTATGAAAAGAGATTTAGCAAATATTTTGGGGGGTATTAATTTGGGGGGGTATTAATATCTTAGGCGTTGCATTATTTTCGTCAAAAGTGCTTGCCACGCTGGTATAGGTTTGAGCCAACTTGCACATAAATAATTTCTACGTAGCCTTTGCCTAACTTACGACTTAACTTGATTTTTATTTGAATTCACTACTTTTGAGTTACTCCACAAATGCTGGCTGATTTGAAAGCAAAAGCAGTGCTTTCTATTAAATTATTTTTAGTTCTGAATAAAAGAGTCTTTCATACCCTTCTTAAGTTTTATTTCATCTTAGTAATCAGTCGCTTACACGTTTATTCAAAGATTTGCCAGAAGTTACACATAACTACAAGCATAATCCCTAAAAGCTTATTATTGTTTCTTTAAATTATTATTTAGCTGTAAAAATTATGCTTCCTGAAATCAAATTTAACACACGTGGAGTCATTATGTTCCTACATGTTAGGAAGTTTTGTTTTATTTCATAAGACGAGTCAGTTACATTCTGGACAAGGATTTTTTAATACGTTCTGCGCTGATTTCTTTCATCAAGCTTTTAATGGTAAGTTTAATGATTTTAATGGTATTTCTTTGGATAAAATATAATGTTTTGGATTACTTTTGCCTTTGCTCGTATATGACATTTCTTGCTGTTGCTTTACTTTATATGGTACAAACGTTTAATGTCTTCTCCTTGTTGCGTGCACCCATAGATGATTGTATTACATAACTTGTCAAGGGAGAGACATATAAAATTTGCATGCGAAGTCTATCGAACTCAGCTGTGAACCACTGAATGGATAAATTATGCATCAAAGATCTGTAGCACTTCATTGTACATTAAGAAACGTAGCACATTTATCAGTTCATTGTTAAATGATTTAATACGCGACCACGCAGATTGAGCACTACAGAGTCATATCCTCAGTTAAGACTTTATGTTTCTGTGCCTTGTTCAATACAGCCACTGAAGTCCTGTGCTTAAATTTCTTTTTGCTAAATATAACCTTATTCGCGGATGTTTGCTGCGAAAGGGAAACGCTATGAGGCAGAAGAAATAGCATATATATTATATTATTAAATAGATGATATTAATACATACATTTAACACCTATAGAAAAGCAAAATTATGTTTACAAATATAAAAAGCTTAGACACTCAGGTTTGCTGGAAATTTTAGTTACTGATTTGTGACTAAATGGTAGCGTATCTTATTTACGCTTTTTCTCCACTTGTAATTTTATATTTGAATCTGAAGCCGTTATCACATATAAACTCTTTGGAATAACTAATTATTTAGAAATTACTACTAATTATTTATTGTTATCACTAAAATAAGTGCGTTCCTTTTTTTCCCTTTTATGCACAAAATTAATGCAGAAGATTGCACATTTCTATCAATCAGCTTTCTCGGTGCAATGATTTGTCATCAGTAATATATAGATTAACGATTAAAACCAGTTTTAGAGTATAATCGAATAGATAAGGTTTAGTCAAATAACCTTCGTATCAGACTTTTGGTATGATATACTAGGTTAGCTAATTAGTTAAAACTTTGTACTGTTTTGTTTCTTTCATATTTATGTTTTGGACGTCATTCAGTTCAGAATCATGCAGATTTATTTAATATTAACCAAGGGAAACAGTAGAAACTAAATGCGGAAAACGGAGTTAAAACTAGTCTTTGAATTCGTAGTTAATTCTTTTTATGTCTCAAATAATCAAATTTGATTAAGTTGCTCTTAACTAAAATAGAACAAAGTTTTAAATTAGAATGTTATACTTAGTACATTTTTTGTTACATTCCCCGCTGATATCTTTATGCAAATTCATTTAAATTCTCAACGCAATCGCTTTAGAATTCATTTAAATTCTAAATTTATTATAAAACGATTTGACATAATTTCGTTTTAAATTCTTCATGCAAAATTTATTTAAGAATTTAATTTAGACTTTTAAGAAACCTTTGCATATCCCTATCCTTAGTGGAACTTGAGATTAAATAGGTATAACCGTTTGCGGGACTACTTCCTAACAATAAATAAAATTATGGTAAAAGTAATTAAAAATAAATAAAATTTCAATAAGACTACTGTATCTGCTCGAAAACAAGACACCATCGAATACGAGACTCTACTTACATTTTAAGGTAAATTTTAAGAAACAAAAATGTAGGTAAATATATACTATCTTGCAATGATTCTGAGAAACAACACTTTAGTTCAGTTATTTTTTTTTCTTTTCCTCAGACAAGAATAATGGATTCAATCTTAAATTGAAATCGTTTAACTAGACATGGTCCTTATATGTAACGCTAGTTATGCAGTTTATAAAATTTAAGGCTTATAATATATAATATACCTATGTAGATTATAAGCTGGCGATAGTTTTGGCGACTAATTTTTGTCAAATTTGCCGAAAAATCTTCAAGAGTAGTCTAAATTTGGAGACATTTTGGTATGTTCCCTGTATAAATGCAATAGATATTATAATTAAATAACTCTTATTTATTCTTATATGTAACTGTAACCATATCCGACCTTTAAAAGTATCTCAAGTACAAATTGTATATTTCTATTTTCCAACTTTGTACCATTGTTTATGTTTTGTGGTATATGGATACCAAATTTTTAAAGGCCGTACGTTAAATAAGCGGCAAAATGTTAGAAATTGAATTTAAATCATAAGTGTATGTCCTTTATTGTGATTGTAGATGTAGTTTGTTCCCATTTAAATTAAAGAAATATTTCACAAACATTTTTTATTTGTTTAATATTGGTAAATAATTATTTTAATTTAATTATTAGCTGTAGAAATAACACAGGCATAGAATTATATTCTATTATTCCTTGGGCTCTTTTTGCTTGGTTCTTCTCTTCCCGCTAAAAAGCATTGTTTCTTCGACTTCTCTTTCTCAAACCCACCCCCCTACAAAACCTACCTCGGAATTTCATCATTTGGAGAACTCCGCAACTGTTTTCTAGAAAAGAGCGAAAATTACCATAGCTCGCTAATACCCTAGCTACCCATTTTGGAATTCAAATGCATCTTCGGGATAGGGAAAATGAAGGGAAAACTGCGCCACTCCAACAAGGGAAAAACACCACCTGTGCCTCAGCAAGTACTTTACTACTTCTCCCGGCCTACCGAATCAGGAGCTTGTTGAGTTTGCTGCAGCACTGAAACTGTGGGACCGGTTGCCCCCAGAGCCAGCTGTGAAACCTTTCCTCATGTTCAGCGCAGACACGAAGTTTGTAGACTGTCTTTCGGAGAAAGACGTATAGGGTGTAAAAAAGCATAACAAAAAATGGATAATGCGGCATATACATGGGAAAGAATGCAGAAGCAATATGGAAGGCGGTATTCATTCAAAAGAGTTATGCATTTTAAGTATTGATTAACAGAAATCGCACACGATTTAAATAAGTAATTACAACTTCCTTTAATAAACTATTATGCTCACACAATTTGAATTATTAATTGCAACCCCATGGTATTTTATTCGCATCTAAATTAAGTTTGTTTCAAAAGGATTGCCAACATATATCTTGAATAGTTGGTCGTAGGTGCATGATTCCGGTTCAGGAAATGAACCAAAAAAGATATTCTTTCACTGTATGATAACTTTGGTGGAGTGATATATTTTGGCAAAAATACGTCAGACTTAAATCTTTTATATAAATTCTTTTGGAAAATGTTCTAATGAGTAAATTGATTGTCATCTTATGAAATTTTTTAAAAAGACTTTCAGGTATGTAGTAAGTAGAAATGGTTCTAAAACAATTAGCCACAAATACACACAACTTAAAATCATTTTTGTCGAAAATTATATAAACGGGATTTCAGTACCATAGAAAATTAAATTTAATTAAGTGCAAAATTTTGAAATTCAGCAAAAAATCTGTGCTCTAAGTTAATATTTTTATAATGCAAAATATGTCATTCAGAATCTGTATTTGTAAAATCTATGCTGACCGGTGACAAATATGAAACTAAAAAGGAGGTCAATTCAAAAACGTTTAAAAATCCCTCATCCTAAGACGAAAGCTACGTTTACTATTTCTCACCCTTTTCCATGTGTTTCGTTAAATCCGAAAAAGCTATTGGAGAACGTTCAGAGACTGATTCTCTTGCGACTCACTATAAATAGGTTTCTTAGTATTTACATATTGCTCCTAGAAAGCTTCATTAATAATGTTTTATATAAGGATGGTTTCTTGTGTACTAATATGAAATAGATTCAGAGTTAAGATATATTTAGTTGAACAATTATTTTGAGGCATTGATATATCAAACGTATGTTGAAGGTCTGTTATTACTCATATTTAAGACGTAGTAAAATTTAGGAAAGGAAATTTATAAATAAAAATTTAACAGGTATCAATGATCTGTTAAATTTTTATTTATTAGCTAGAAATTTAGCTAGCTAATAAATAAAATAGAGCTAGAAATTTAAATAGCAAACAAAATATTCGAAAACGTTTTTGAGTATTCTACGCAGTAAAAGTTAATGGCTAAACAACAGGAATAGCAGGTACGCTCTATTGCAATGATGTAATATTCTTTAATGTAAACATCAAGTTACGTAAAATTAGATTTAAGAAAATAACTTTTTAAATCTTTCCAAGAAATTTTATAATTTTCAGTCATTATAATTCCTACTTTCGGTAGAATTAAAAAAGTCGTTGCAAGTTTCTTCAGTAATAAAAATAATCTTGCTTTTGCGTCAATTTTAAAACGAAATACATATTAATAAATTTAGAAACCTTTTACATCAGAAGGTAATAAATGCTTAGCATATTAAGCATAATGGTATTTTGTAATATTCACTACACTGAGGAAATGTGGTACGTAGTAAAAAGCTTCTGTTTTCTTTCGGCAATGTATTTTGCTTTATGATGTATGTTTTTACTATGTATATATTTGCTTTATATGATGTTTTATTTGTAGAATAAACTTCTTAGTTTTGGAAATTCTACAGTGCTTTTTTTAATGTATGTTTTGATAAATGAAAGGAACATTGGAAATCTATTACTATTCACTAATGCTAATTTAATGAGAGTTATGTTAAAGCAACCTACAAAAGTAGAAAAAGACTGTAAAATCTGTTACTTTTGTATTGGATTGGCAAGAAAGTAATTTCAGTTTATTAGTCCGAAATGAAATTCAGTTTTTTCCTATATGAAGTATGAACTTTAATTAGTCAAATATCGATGAACTTTTGCCATCTTTCTGGTAACTTCGTGATTTCACTCATAGAACTTTCGGTCTTTATTGACAAAGGACTTAACCAAGTGCGATTTCAGGTCATCATTATTACTGAAACTTTTACTATTTAAAAAGTCTTTTAAACTTTTTTAATGAAGGATAATCCAATGGTGCAAGATCGGAAGTTGTATGGGGGGGATACCGTCCTTTATATTGCTACACCGGTGAGAAGTTTAAGCCAACTTTACGTTAAATAAATTACGCAGCTAGATTAAGTTTTAAATTGAATTCCTTTATTAAGTTATCTCGCTGATTTTGTTAAGCACGTGAGGTGCATTTTATATTCAAAATTCTGATTTAATAGAAACGTTATTTTGTAACCTTCTCAAGTCTTTTTTTGTTATGACGAGCGATGATTCGCTCTAAGCCTATAAGGTATTTCTCCCGCCTTCTTCGCATGCCTTCGTGGTGTAGTGGTCTGCATGCTCGACGCGTAACCGAGAGGTCCGTGGTTCGATTCCCGGCGAAGGCTTTGCTCATTTAGCATATCTGATGCTTCGAAATAACCTAATGTCTCTACAAGCCTAGGAAGCGTTTGGATAGGTTTATACTACCAAAGCACACCAAACTCTACACATTTGTCTCTTAAACCTCTTGGTGAAACATTTCCTCAAAATTAAATAAAAAATACGAATCTGCATTTTTCCTGCAGTTTTTATTTACTAATATTTTTAGGCTCTTTTTACTCTATTTTTAGACACTATATTAAGAAAGATAGATGCATGTAAAAATTATTATGTCAAGGTCAGTACCGTTAAGTTAATGCTACGAACAAGAATAAAATACTTTTCATATTTTTGTTCTGTATCTGCTTTGTTTCAATTTTACATTTTGAGATGACTATTTTTTATTTTATGTGAAAACCTTTTACTTTACTTTGTATCATAGGCAACATGGATTTAACATTAATCTTCGCATTAAATGTTTCTTACACATACAGCTAAATTCATGGAACAGGCTTCTTAAAACAATTTTGTGCTTATTATTTTGTAATATTATTAATTAATAAAAACTTTGAAATAATTAAATTTAAATAAAATGATTCATTTTACTTGGTCTCTAAAGAGAAAAAAAAACTGATTCCTCTAGTTACAGCTTCAGAAATTGGAGTTTGTTTCTGTATTATCTTTAATCATATAAATCAGGGATTTTCAAATTTTCCGGCTGGCTATTATATTGAAGATTCGTGATCAGTAATTACACAGTAATTAGAATTTTTAAGAACAATTGTTTTCTTTAGTCTCACTCATTCATAAATTTGAAGTCATATTTAGTCTGATCTACTTTAATTCGGAATTACATTAATTATCGACGTGCGAGAACTGGCTCTAAACACTATGAACCGAACTACTGTCAAGGCGGTTTTCCAGCAAGGATACACATTATGCAGGAAAGCAAACTTTACATGCATCCTTTGGAGACAGACGTTCAAGTACATAGTGTATTTTCAAAAATAAGAGAGTGTTTATTCTAGTCCAGTTACTGAAATGCAGTTATAATTTTGTAAGTTCAGAAAACTATTAAATATAAAATTTATAGTAAAATAATTCATAGAGCCATTTTAATGAAAGATGATAAAAATAATTACCAATAAAATAATTCTTCGTTTTCCACTTTCAGAAATAAAATTCGTTATGTATACATTTTCTTACGTATTCAAATATAAATCATAGTGAGATATGTAATTAATAAATCAATTAATTAAAATGATTTGAAACAAAAATATATAAAATACTTTCTTAGTGAAACAATTTTTTTTTGACATTTTTTCATTAAATAATAAAGAAACTGAGATTTTCTTTTAGTGTATACATATACTTATTTTATTTAACTTAGGACCCTAAGATTAATATATATTTTAAATTTGCAATATATGAGTGATCTTAATGCATCCGCAGCTGAAGTGGTTAAAACATATCATGCATTGAGTCAAATATCACTGCTTTTATGATTATATTATTTTTAATTGCAGCAAAAGAAATGCATTTCGCTTCTATAACCTTTCACTAAAAATTAAAATTAAAAGCTCGAGATAAATTGCACATTCAACTATTAATTTGTTAAATTTAAAAGGTAGTATTATGAAGTTTTTCAGATACAAAAGTTGATTATTCTTCTGAATTTCAGATTTGCAATTCGAATGAATAATTTTTAGCTATCGTTTTTGACAACAATTTTGCTACAGCAGTTAATGAGAGTTTAATTTCTTGCTATTTTTAGATCCAAAATTGTTGCAATAACTAGCATCTTAGTTAATTATTAAAATTTTATTTTTGTTTTGAATTACTTACTTATTTTCCTGTTACTGACATATTTTTAATTAATATTTTCTCCGATTAATACAGTAAAACTTCATTACGTTTTCTTACAAATTACTGTAAATTCGTTCAATTTTTTAAAAATTTTATTGAATAAGAAGTACGTGGTTTTAAATCACAATTCTGTCGCTGTAAAATTATAAGGTCTGTAGCGAGTTGAAAGATTTTATAATTAATTTATAGAAAAGTGATACCATTTTAAAGGAAATCCGGTTATCTGAAAAGCTCGGATTTCTTCCACACAAAAGTGAAATTAAGCTGATTTATTCATGAATTAAAATGTTTTTTCCTTGTAATCGTTATATTAAATTTGATGAATGTGTAAAGATTTGTCTGCTTCCCCCTTGCGAAATCTGTTGTTGTTTCTGAGACTAATCTCCTTTGCCTGAAATCAGTACAAGTTCACGAAATTCATCGCGGCAGAGTACAGGATTTAGCCACCCGTTGGCAAGAGCTTTGGGCACCATATAGGTGACAATACTATTTTGCCCTAGTCCTATCTCAGTTTGGAGGAACACACCCTGGGGATGGGTCTGATGGTCTCCACCCCTTTTCTCCTAGTACCAATCTCACGAGAGGACTTTCGGCTTACAGTATAGAGAATGCCTCCATACCACAAAGATAATACATATTTACAAACATCCATGCCTGATCCGAGTTTCGAAATCTAGCCCTTCAGTACTGCCAGATCTTGTGGTATAACTGGTAACGCTGTCGGCTAGCAGTCCAAAATCCGTCATTCGATTTCCGGCGATAAGTGGAGCTGACTTTTCATGTACACCTGCATTGAAAAACCTAATAGCTTAACAAAAGGGCCCTACACTTACCTACTAAAATACTGCAAAATTACCTACTTTCACGGTGGAGGTTTAACTTTATAGAAACTCACATAAACCGGTAACGTAAACTAAGTGAGAACTCTGGAAGACGTGAGTAGTTTCTAGCTATGTCTTGGAAATTAAAGCAGAGACTTGGAAAGACTGTAAAAGATCCTTTTATTAAAATCAGTAGATTTACAGAAGACACTACTCGTGCTTACAGAACCAGCAAGCATTAATAGAAGAACTGAAAAGTAAAGAATTTAACTTAACAAAGTAAGTCGTAAGTTAGACCAAAAGGCTACACGGACAGAATGCGCTCAAGTTGGCTCAGACCTAATATCGACATGACATGCCTAACGGCGAGAATAACGCAACGCCTCAGAATCTATAAAGAGATTCAATTAGTAGCGTGTCCTTCAGAAGGCGGAAGACGCTCTGATTCGACAAACTAAAACCTTTCTTTAAATACTATCTCTTTGTAACTCCTTTGAATAAGCGCGAACTAGAAATTAGCATTCTGGCAGGTTAAGGCAGTGATTAATAAAAAATACTGTCTTTCTATATAAATAGTGATTTACAAAATAGCTAGTTAGGAAAACTAAATAGATCCCTATAAATTACAAGCTTGCAAAGCGAGGTTTTGTTTCGTATGTACTACAAACAAAGAATATTAAAAAAAACGCAAATAAAATATACTATCGAAAGACTACAGCTTATTAAAGCCTTCAGTTTGAAGTGAAAATAAAAATAGCGAATACAAATTAACTTTTATTTCTCGCTGGGATAATGAACAATGTGTAAACTTGTGTTGTATGCTAGCAGCTAGCATTAGTGAAATTATACACTAGTATCCAGCTCGTTATTAATCGTAATTAATTGTCTGCTAAGCAAGAGCCAAGTGAAGAACTTATCAAAGTAGTGATTTCAGAGAGGTGTTTGTTTAAGATGATGACCGGTGCCAATTGCTCCTTCTTAGCTTCCTTCTCTAATTAAAACTCCTCTCATTTGCATTATTCTGGTGGAAGCAGACGAAGCAGTAGAAGCGCAAGACAGAATTTAACATGACCAATAATGTGTTAATTAAAATAAAGCTTACAAATGTACACAACATGCACGTTGGCTTTAAAGTTTCGTCAAGTAAATCTAAACATTAATAGAAAAGCATATAAAGGTTAATAGAATGTATAAACATTAGTAACATTAACACACATATAAACATTAATAAAAAAGTAGCATCTTTGTATGCTTATTGCTCTTTCTTTAAATATATTGAGTGTTTCGGAATAAATTAGGCAAAAATATAGCAAGAAAAGATTTTTTTTAATGCTTACCCTTTTGCAGTCTCACTGCAGTCTTAATTTATTGTTTATTAGCCTGATGTATGGAATGTCGATTTTAATATATTTTGCTGTATGAAGAAGAAAATGTTTAATTTTTCTAACTATATCATCAATGAAAATAAATACATTCTAGGAAATAATAAAATATTGATCTAGGATTAGACAGCGGGATTACGCCTTTCTCATTTTTACTTAAGTGTGATTAAATTTTGAAGTTTATAGCACAAAACGAGCGTAAATAAAAACGCAAATTAATTACAATCACAGAATACTCTGAAGAAGGCGGGGGGAGGAGTTTCCAGTAAGCATAAGAAATTTTATATTTTCAGTTTCACAGAAAAGAGAATGCTGCATTTGCGAAACCAAAATAGTTTTTCTCCTATCCAAAATTAAGAATAAGTTACATGCAGCGAGCACAATAACTCCAAACACGATAGAACAGTAAAAAACGGAAAATTTTAAATTAAATTAAACAAAAACAGAGCTGAGAAACGTCCTCTCTTAAATTTCTCTCTAGCGATAGCGTGTTGCATTACCTCAAACCGAAACCGTAACCTTAGCATGCGAAACACTGCACGTGTTGCTTGATTATCAAAAGTAAACTCACCAAAGCCCTTGCATACATACATATAATATCCACCGGCATTATTATATTATGTTTTTTTGTGTGCTTCTGTTTTTTCATCCCACTACACCTCGGGATTTTAATTTTCCCCCGGAAAGATTTTTTAAAAGGAATTTCGCGGAAATTTTCTTTCCCGGTAATGGATCATAATCCTTCCGAGTGAAGTGAAGTAAAGAATTAGCGGCGAGCGGTACTACTCGTGTTGCCACCCGTATTTAATTAAGTTGCCGTTACTTTTTGAAAGGAAGAGTGTGCCTCTGGCCAGCTGACGCCCTGTGCGAGCTGTTTGGTAGGGTGTTCTTATTTGGCAGCTTTATCGCTCAGATTGGCTTTACTACGTTGTTCAAAATTTCTAATTGTAAGGACAATTAATTTATTATACGAGGAGAATTAATATTCGCATAATTACTAGCAGTGGATAATTAAATTCTAATCGAACTAATCTTCTGATATGTTTGAGTTTTCCATGTATCAATATGTTTCGAATAACGGAAATTTTCATTCAAATTAGAAAACTCATTAATGCGTTTTTAATAAAAGCGTTTTATAAAATTTAATGTCTAGATGCACTTTCATAATCAAAATAGTAGATAATCAAATTAGCTGTTCATAATGAAAACAGCAAATTACAAACTTATTTCGATATGAATGTCTACAAACATACCAAAATTAACTCCACTGAGCATTTTTTTTTGAATTCGTTTGCGATAAGTGCAGTAAGAGATGCTAAGGAATTTCAAATGAAACAACTTATATTTATGGAAATAAAACATATAGTCAAAAGCGCTTACTATTCTACAAAACTTAATATATGGTTTAATTATAAATTCAGTTACTGCGTTAAAGTGCTTAAAAATGTTTAAATTTGCATCAAATTTCACTTTACACCGAATATTAAGCTTGCTGCAAAAATGATATTCTAGATAATTCAGCTATTCTAGCTTTTTTCAAAACGATGCATAAGCAATTATGCATTATTATGAGTCGCTGACATTGGTAGCTCAGTCCGGGTTTCGTATCTTGACGAACTGGCTGGTTGCATGGGTATTTTCGTGGTTTCCCCTTGCGTAACGTGTATGCGAGCCAGTTTTCCCTGGAAAGTCCTTAACGAACAAATCCCTCCTTTTAGGGAGGTAATTCTTATATGCTTTGCCATAATCAAATAAACCAAACCATTAATACTTCGGTAGCATGAAATAAGCGTTTTAGCACAAATGTGATTACATTCGGTTACTTATCAAACCAAAGTACTTGATGATCATTGAAGACATTTGTTTTAAGAGAGACATCTGCCTTCATGGAGAAATGGGCTGTGATCAGTAATCTCATGCATTGTGTTTGCGAGAAATAAAGAAGCCATAAACACCTTGCTTACTTATATAATAGGAAGAGACACAAACACAACTGGCGTCCAAGGCTGTTATCCAGTCGACACTGGGGCATAACATGCATATTGGTTTAAGATAGTGGTATATCATCACACTACATGTCTTTTCAAGTACTGTTTGAACTTCTGCCGTCAATGTAAATTCTGCATAATAGTATTAATATATGTGCAACAGATGCGTAAAGTGCATTAGTATTGAAATATAATAGTCTATCATAATATTATACTAAAATTATAATTATATTATACAGCTACTATATGTAATTACTTGTACTGGTGCACCAGTACTTTAGTACTACACAATATGATTTAAATGCTTGTTTTTTGTATGTGTAATAGTTTATTACCATGCATCTATTTTCAAATGAGTACAAGAGTATGTTTGCAACAGTGTGTTGTTTCGAGAACTTACAAAGAGTCAGCTTTATTTTTAAACCCAAATCGAAAGAACAGCATAGTAGTACAATCAAAACAGACTGCTTTAGCCTCACTGCTAACATAAGCAATGCAATAAAAATTATTATTTCTTTTTGGGATAGAATTCTGGTCATTTAAAAAGGAATTTGCATTCATTTTAAAATGTCAGTAATTTCGTTTCAAATTTTAACAATTTATAAAATTAAACAATTTGGAGTAACATTGAGTAATATATGAACTAAATGTGTTTCAGGTGGAAGAATGTCATTTATTGTCATTTAACTAACCTATTTCTGTTTTTCCTTTAAAAACTTATTCTACAAATGGATAGCTCGATAATGTTTTCCGTTTCTGTCTAAAGAAAGCTGCATATATTTTTGAAACCAAAATCAGGAAATGGATTTCATGGGTTTAATCTTTGCATTTATAAGTAATGAAACCTAACGAAATGATAATGATTACGGAATCGGGACATTTTTAAAAATATATTTTGGAAAGAATCGATATCAGATTGGTATCTAATATTATGAGCCAATTTTAGTTTTCTCATAAATTTCATTTCAGAAATGTCTCTTTAAAAGTAAGAAAGAAATAAAACACAGTTTCATAAAACTGATAATCATAGTGATTTTTGCAATGCTTTATGAGAGAAATTAATGACAAAAATTCCTACTTGGAATCTTCAGCGTAGATTCACAAATTTACAAAAAAAATGCAATTTTATAAGCATAGACTTCACCTAGAATGCGAGTCTTTCTTTGGCAAGGTCTTCACTAGTTGCTGAAAGAATAACAGAACTGAAAAGGTTTAATATCATCCCGGCTATGAACTCCCTTGAAACATCCTCCAAGAGGAGTGGAAAAGCTGCATGGTGTTGTTGTTGCTGTGAGTAATCTTATTGTCTGAAATCAGAGCAAGCCCATGAAATTCCTCATGCCAAGGAGTCAAGATTCCGCTTGTTGTTGGCAAGAGCTTTGAACATCATACAAATGACAGCTGCACGTTATTCATATCGTAATTTTCTCACCAGGCCTTGTTGTTTACTGTTTTTTTTTCAAGAACAGTAAACAACAAGAGCATCTTTTTCTTTGAAATCCATAATAAAGACATTTCATCCGTAACTGTCGAACGCTTTGCTATCATAAATTAACCACTTTTCGTGAAATAAGCAAATTAAGGTATAATTATTTCGTTCTAAGGAATAGGTAATGAAATACATAGCTGTGTTTCTGTTCAGTGCTTTTATCTTCAGAATACCAACATCCACTATATTTAAAATGTCTACTTTTGCATAATAATACAATTTGTGAGGATATTTACTTTTTATAATGATGTCATTATTACATTTTCTGAAGAAGGAAATTTCGAGTCAAATTTTGTTGTAGATTTCAAACATCAGTTCCAAATGATTATTAGATCTTATTTACTAGAACAAAAGATTACCAGACCTTATTTCTATTATATAACGCTAAAAGTGATAATTTGAGCTACAGTTATCCTGCTCTGCTGTTGGGTTCGGCGAGTTTTTGTAAGTTCCTGATTCGATACTTGATTTCAAGTTTGTTGAATCCAAGTCCCTTTTTCTTACCGCTTTAATATTTTAAGCTTGAAAGAAAGTGAGATTGGCCGAATGTTCTATTCATGGCCGAATATAAAAAAGGAGGAGAGATGATTGCCGCCCTTTTTTATGGCCGGTATGTGGCTAGGCATTATTTTGTTGGAAAATGTCCCCAGGACGACGTTCCATGAAGGGGAATGCAACAGGCCGAAGGATGGTATCAACATAACGTTGAGCTGTTAAAGATGTACGGAGGATGACTAAAGGTGACCTGCTATCATAAGAAATAGCTTCCGACACCATCACACCAGGGGTTATGGCTGTATGCCTTTGTAAAACAAAGGTTGATTGGGACCACTGGCCCCGTCTTCTCCAGACACGAACACAGTGATCATCTGCTTCAAGAGTGAAGAGAGATTCATCTCTGAACACTATGCGATGCCAGTCTGATGGCAGCCATAATGATCGGCTGCGAGACTCCTCCACACGACTCCGCCGATGTTATGAGGTCAAAGGCAAACGTTTTAAAGGCTTCTGTGAACGTAACCCCGCCTCAGACAAGCGCCATGAGATGGTGGATGGCACCACGGGAGGTATAGACGTGGCCGTAATGCGTTGAATAGTCGACAATGATACCGTTGGGGCGGTTCGGGCCTGGCAAACAGCCATCCTATCTTGCTTCGCATTTGTGCTCCTTGGCCTTCCAGAGCCTTCACTTCGTCGGCAATTTCCTTGTACCAACCACTGCTGTCAACATCTTTGCACAGCAAATGTCTGTACGCTGCAGGTGGCGGCCTATTGCTCGGTATGACCACCCACCTTCACGCAACCCTACAATGCGACCAATTTCGAAGTCGTTTAGTTGTCTGTAAGGTCTTCGATATCGTCGTAATGGCCTCTTTAGTTGTTGGAATCTTTACGGAATTACAATGGCAGCAACAAAAAAAGATAAATTTTCCGCCTCTGTTACTGGTTTTATACTTTGTGAATTGCACACTAGAAATGCGCGCTATGATCGCAATTCCTGTTCATTTGCCTTGAAACTTTGATCATTTGCATGTTCGATCGAGATGCTTTTGCATACCAAATTTCGTCACAATCAGAGAAGTCCTTCTTGGTGCTTCGATTTTTTTTGCAAAAGAGTGTATTATATGAAATCAGACCATCATAAGAAATACACTGAAATGAAAATCATATGAATATTTGGAATTATCTTTCACTTGTTAATAGATTTTTTAGTAAACGATTTATACATTTTGCAATCTACTTAA
This sequence comes from Stegodyphus mimosarum, assembly GCA_000611955.2. Lineage (NCBI taxonomy): Eukaryota > Metazoa > Arthropoda > Arachnida > Araneae > Eresidae > Stegodyphus > Stegodyphus mimosarum. The sequence continues at coordinate 329,570 of KK113388.1, forward strand.
GAATTCGTCTTCTTTCTTGGTGAATGTTTTAACGAGTTAAAATCAAGCTAATTCTAAAAAATAGTGGAAGAAAATGCATACTCTATGTCGATGAAATCAGAGCTATAGAAAATGTTAAAAATCCTTTCTTTTTACTACCATATTTTATTAAATTAAAGTTTTTATGGCGTTTGTAAATACCAAAATATTTAAACTGAAATTTTAGATAAATTACATTACACTTTATTATCAATGTAATCTGTATATCAATAAATAGGAAATGAAAATATGCTATTACTGCAAATTTTACACTTAATCATATTAAAATAAATAACTGAATCAAAGTAAATTAAATTTACTCTTTTTTGGTTCAGTAAAGTTTGTTTGGTAACAGTTTTCATTTATTTAGTTAGTTTGTGTACCAACGTTTGCTGGTATTTACTTTATTTTAATTATTTGCAGAGACATTAGGTATTTGAAACAGAAATATTTGAAAATGAGTAACGCCTTCACCGGGAATCGAACCAAGGACCTCTCGATTACGCGTCGAGCGTGCTGACCACTACACCACGAAGGCATGCAAAGAAGGCGGGAGAAATACTTTATATAATTAATATATCAATATATGTTTTAGTCTGTTTTTAATACTGCGTATCAAATAGAACTTAAAAGAAAAATATTCCTTTTGTAATTAATTCGTTAATTAACTCAGAGACGTAAGAGGTTTAATTTTTTAATTTCAACGTTTATATTTATTAATGTTCTTATATTCAAATTTATTTTAGTACTACTTTTTATTACTGAGGATTAAAATTTTTATAACATATATACTATTATTGGCAATGAAGTTCCACATTATGTAAAAAAAACTACTACCTCTGAAAGGCGTTACCTTTAAAAGTCGAGACAAAGTATAAAATAAAACTCTATGGCACATTTTCTGAAAATCGATAGATTATTAAATTAATTCTTGGCGATTCGTGAAATTACTTATTGTTCCAAATTTTCTCCCAAGAATGTGAAGAAGCCGAGCAAAGATATATTAAGTGCACATAAAAGACATAAATTTCAATGTAAAAAAATTTTTGATTTAAAACAATTGAAAAATTTAAAATGGCATTTAAGTTCAGATTGCTATTGTAAGTAACAAATTTATAACATTGTAATGAGCTATGTTTTTTATTAGTAAACGTTTCTAGCTTTTGTTGTAAACTATAAATTTAAAACTCACATGTTTCAATTAAATTTTAAAAAATTACATTACACTTTGCTTAAATATATAGTAAAGTATAAAATTCTTTAATGAATAAACTACAACAGATTAGAAACTTAAAGCTCACATTTTTCAATTAAATTTAAATAAAATTATATTACATTTTACTTAAATGCATAATAAAATATAAAATTCCTTTAATAAATAAACCATAACAGATTACACATTTAAAGCTCACATTTTTCAATTAAATTCCATTATAATATTACACTTTGTTTAAAAACTTAAAGAAATATAAAATTCCTAGCCGCTTAGCCGGTATAGTGGTTAGTGACCTTGACTTGGGTTCGAATTCCGGAGGGAGGCATGGTTGCGACTGTTCCTCTCTTCATAACAGGTAATGATGGTCACCTATCAAGTGCTTCCGTAATGAAATAGCCACCACTTCCGGCTCTTGTAGTGACGCAGGTCTAATGGCTATTAAATAAAGCGCCTGGCCATTAAAAAGTATAAAACCCCTACGTGAATAATATAGAACAAACTCGATTAAAATACCAAAATTTAAAACTTTATTCCCAAACTGGTAGATATTGCATAGAATGTTTTGTATAATCCCTGAGTTTTACATAATGTGGCACATAATATCACATAATGCAATTATTTGATAAAGAATAAATTAATGAAAACTGGTGAACAGATTTTGAACTACTGAAAATTTGGATGCTTAGATAGTTTTAAATTAAGTCTCGAACTCGATATACTTTGAAGTCGACTCAATTCCGGATTTTTACTTACGAATTATTACTAGTCAAGGTCCGAAAACCTGAATCAGCTGACAGTGATTCGAACCCAGCCGGGCCCGAAAACCTAAAATAAATCCGTTAAAGAGAACACCCATCTAAAGTTTTTAGTGTAGTAAATGCCATTGATGCAAATTATGTTTCATGTAAAACATTTCACGAAATAATCTTGTAATTTAATACTTTTCATTCAAAATTATTTAAACAAAAAAATTACATTTCATCGTTTTTCACATGTAGTTTGTAAGATTTCAGTTTCATGTGAGTCACGTAAAATAAACATTTTAAAACCGAATCTTGTTTTTTCCGAAAAGAAATTGTTAAAAAAAAGTGAAAAGCTTAAAGACTTTGCATTGATTTTACTTCAAATTTTAATTAAATTATAGATATATGGCCAAATTAAATCACTTAAATTTTTTATAAACTCAATAATTAAGTTTATGACTAAAATATAGAATAAAAAACGTTTCTTTTATTTTTTGTTATTTAAACTTAGAACTGGAAAAAACAAAACAAACATTTTATATATTTTAAATATTATAAGGGTATTTGAAAGAATCCGTGCAAGTGGAGGTCCGGGACATATTCTTTATTTGTGCGTGCAGAAATCAGTTTCTGATAATGATGTTCCTCAATGTTAATCTTAATACGTCAATTCTATGAGAATGTACTAAAAGTTTGGCGAGAAAACTCCCTAGCCATCTTAACTTGGAAACCCTATTCCTTCGCCATGATTGGATTCTAGTATGAAGCTTGAGAACTGCCAGCAGCTTTTGGAGCAGAGTTTAGCGCCCAGGGACAAACAGATCCGACCTAGCACCCCCATCACCCTGCAAAAATGCACCCCCTAACGTGGGAAACCATTTCTAGAAACGCTCAAACGAATTGTAAAATGCGTAGGCGAAGAGTTGAAAAACTGACATGCACGGAAAAAGTTTTCTTTTTTTGCCCGCCATCTCCTACCCTTTTGGCGAAATTTATGGGCGAGTGATTGTTTTTTGCATGCCTCAGATGCAAGTCCCGTGTTTCCATTAGCTGCAGCATTCATTTATTATGTACTTTTTTTCCCTTCCTTTTTTATGCATTTTTAACTCGAGATTTGCCTTCTGCGTCTGGAAATGATGAAAAGCTTTTTCTTATTTGTTTGTTTATTTATTCGCTCAATTTGGCGATTTTTTCCGTCTTTTCGAAATTAGAACAGGGAGAAAAGAATTTTGTTGTGAATACCCTTGTGCGTGTATTCGGTCTATTTTTCGTAAAATGTTAATGCTGTGTTCTATTCCTAGTTGTATGCATATATTATTCATACAAATTATTCATGCAAATCACTTGTAATAAGAATTTTATTATGAAATTTAAATAATATTTGCATCGAATTATAGCATCCATGGAAAGTCTAATTTTGTTCCTTCGCTTAGGTGCTTACGATCTGTTTCGTATATCAATTAAGTATATTACTTTCAGAGTTTGTATTTTTTCTTTTAGTATAATATTCTCCCTAGTACAACAGCCATTTGCAGGGCTGTTTTGGTTACTAGGAACCCACGAAAACACATTCTTTTTTTATGATATAGAAAAAAAAATTAACACGGAAGCTGAAGCGTGTTGCTGTAACAGTAGCTGATTAAGAAAAGGAAACTTCAGAAATAATGTTCTGTTACACAGATAAGCAGAACAAGATTGGAATTTTGATTTACAAATTTGCTATTTGTAATAGAAGTTCATATTATGATTATTATGCTCTTAAATGTATTCAGTTGTAGTTAGTTTAACGTCATTCTCACAGCATTTATTTTGGGGACGGAAAAAACAAATTTAGTTTTTTAATCTGAAGCGTTTTCTCTGTTATTTTAATACAGATGTAAGCTAAAAAGTACTTACTGTCTTTAAATGAGTACACAATTCTAGCTTTCATATTTTCTTTTTTAATAATTCACTGAGATACTTTTATATTTATAAATAGTTACAAATTTCAGTGAGATTTAAATTTTATTGAACATTTTTAAAATAAGTGATATCTGAAGGAATATAACCTTATAATCTGAAAGATTTCCGAATGGCAAATGGGCTAACATTTTGCATTACTCATCTACGTACTCTTGCTGACTGCAGATTTGGTTTATGTGATTACTGCAAAGCTTCAAGGAATATCTGCCTAAAGGGAGGGATGACTTCGTGAAGGGCTTTCAAAGGGAAACTGACTCGTATACACGATACACAGGGAGAAAACTAGAAACCGTCCATGCAGTCAGCCCGATCATGAGATTTCGAATCTTGGACTGAACTACCAGCGTTTGTCGATTTACCACTCGGCCGCTGGTGGGCCAACTGCAAAAGGATTTGTTTTCGAAGTTTCAAGCCTTTAACTTAACAATGCTTTACAGCTTTAAAACTGTTAACATTCTCAAATTTATAAAACTATAGAACGTTGGTAATTCATTCTAAGATTTATTTCCATGGTTAAAATGCAGACTACTTAGATTTCACCTTACTGAAAGCGTTAAGACAGACAGTCCTTGAGACACACATTTTTCTGTTACTTACACATCATTAATAAAGCTAAGGGTTTATTTCCCAAACTAGAAAAGTCCTCCGATAAGTAAAATAGTCAGGGGAGACTATACTCTCACGCTAAAGATTGAGGTATCAGTCTCGTGTACCCCATGAACGTTTGTAATTATGTGGGCTGTGCTGAGTAGCTGCATCCGTCAGTTTGAATATCCGTTAGTCTTAAAATCCGTCGGTTTGAATTTCTGGTCGAGAGATCAATGGAAGAACAACAGACCTCGAATTTTGTCCTACAGGGTGTTTTGGCCAAATGTTATGATCAACTTTATATGTGTCCTTACCCCATCAGGTATTCAACAGAATATCTGTGTTTAAGGACTAGATACGAATAAAATGATAGTAAGGACATTGGAAAAATATGCGCCAAAGAGCAGAAGCATTCATGAAGAACTTTCTCGAGGAACGCGGTTCACATTCATGCTGTGCATGGAAAAATTAAGAGTATTAGTATACATTTATAAATTATCAATTCATCGTTCTATTCGCAGTTTTTTCGCATTTTCATACTTGTATTCATTCCTTTATTTGACTTTTGTTTTCAAAAATAGTATGCACTATTCTTCTTTAATTCTTTTTTCTTCTTAGGCCATTGTTGAGAATGTAACATTTCTTAAAATACTTTTATTTCTTCGTCTTTATTCCTTTTAAGTCAACTATGTAAAGCTGTTCTTTAAATCTGATTTATTAGCTAATAAATTTAATTAGTATGCTGTAAATTAATTCCCCAAGCAGCGCCTGAAGTGGCTAGAATTTGAAGTGTTAAGATTTAAAAAGGTGGTTGCATAATTTAATAAGTTAATTTCTGTTTTGCTTTATCTGTCTTACCTCTCACAAAGCAAATTCGTATGGCTAGTTTCTAGGATTATATCCAACAAGTTCCCAGTGAACAAATTTACGTTTATCACTCCATCAATAGCAAAGCATTCAAACAAACCAAAGTTGTATCTTGAACGTTCGAGAACTAATAAAAGAGTGAAAAATGCATTACATTCAATCGCTGAAGAGAGAAACGAATCAATTCACTGAAGGGCAGAAGGGTGGGAAAAAGTTTTTCTCCTTACTCTCTAGCCCCCCATAAAACGTACAAACAATAAATCAATGGAACGATGAAAGATGCACGTAAGACATAAACAAAATGGCGCCGACAAAATGTGTTTATCGTTTGGTTGCGCACAGTTTTCTACCATTTCTGAGCATGTTTTGTTTTCTAATGTGCATCAGGGAAACGGTTTTCATTGATTTTACATTTCGATTTCATGAACTGATGGTTTCAGACGGTAAATTTGTTTAATATTAATATTTTCTCCTAACACAATTTTGTATATTCTCTGTGAATCATTACGACTATATACAACAGTTTTCCTAAAGTTTTCGAGATTCCTGTGAATGGTAACGATTTAATTACTTTAAAATATTCCAAAGATATATATATGTATATGTTAATTAAATGTGCCTTAATAAATTAAGAACTTGGCCATCACTCATTCCAGGCGAAATTAGTTGCAAATATGTCTTCAAAAGGTAGATGACAAAAATTATTTTTATCTAAAGCTGTGCAACCTGTCTGTTGTTGTATTGATTACCGTATATTCCTGAGCATAACGCGTACATTTAATGAAAAACAATAGGCCGAAATTTATGGGTACACGTTGTAAGCCAGACATAAAATGATAGCTTAAAAATAAGTAAAAAAAATTAAATTTTTACATGCACCAAAATGCTGCTTATGTAAACAAAATGACATACCTTTAAATTTTCTTTATTGGATAACATGAAGAGCTTCTCATGTTCGTCTTTCGTTATATCTTCAGGCGTGTCATCGAATTTTATTTCATTTTCACTGTTATTTCGACCCAAAACCATTTTCTGTTCCATCTTTCACTAACACAAATATCCTTGTTGCAACACGATTTCCATTTTCCTTCGCAAAATGAATGGATTTGCATTTGAAACCAACACTATGTTTGTCACTTTCCGCGTCAGCCATATTTACTATCAAAAAGAACACTAGATCAAGTATATTTCAACTAAAGCAAATGCGATTTACTAAAGCTTTCGATGTTCACTTCAAAAATCCCTGCTTCAAATGATTACAGAAAAAGAAAACATCGAATTCCCCGAATTCATTCAGATTGGGAGTGCTGTACAATAGCATTCTTTTGGACATTTGCATTGAATACATTTCACCCTCTTTGCCGAAATATTTACACCTTCAAGCATTTAACTCCCACACATATTGTTTCCCTTATACCTTGTCAATGCGGTTTACTATTGCTCGAAAGTCTGTATGTTCTGTTCGAAAGTCTGTATATAAGGACAAATGCTCGAATAAGTGACCTCAAAAGATAAGAGTATTTTTCACACGTATTTTTCGGATTTCTTCGTGAAGAATTGGATGCGCGTTATACGGCGAATATACCTAAAAATTAAAAGATGTAGCTTGAAATCATAGATGCACGTTATTTGCCAGAAAATACGGTATTTTGTTCAAAATTATTCATACAAAGTAAATAAGTTAATAATAAATATTTATTCACGCAAAGTAAATAACTTGCTTCCAAAATGTAAATTGGTGCTTAGATAATAGTTAAAAATCTATGAATTAATAAAAGAAAGTATTTCCTTATAATTTATTTTCATAATTAATTTCCGACAAAATGTAATTTAAACATAATGTGTAGAATGTTGTAACGTTCTTCCGTAATGTAATTAGAATCACTTCCGACTAACTATTAGAGGTCTGGGTCTCGAATCCCGGGAAGGGAATTTCTAGTTCTTGATGCTTTCTGACTTCAAAGAATTTTAAAACATTCTACAGTGTATTCTAAAAAATCATTCGAATTCGTTTAGAAAAAAAATAATTTGTAGAGGCATTAGGTTATTTTGAAGTAGGAGACATTAAAAATGAACAATGCCCTCCCCGAGACTCGAACCTGGACTTCTCGAATACCCGCCGAGTATGCTAGCCGTTACACCACGAAGGCATGCAGAAAGAAAGGCGAAAATACCTTATCAGCAATTTGTTTGAAATCGTAATGCAAGTGCAACCGTGAAATATATGCTTTTATTAAAACAAACTTTTGAAACATATCTGTGAAAGTCTAAAATTCTTTTTAACATCATAATAGCACGTCTACATTTACCCTAATATATTCAAAAGAGGATTTCTCTATTTATTCTGTTCTTAATATCATCGGATTTGCAACTTGGAGTAGTAATAAAAACAGAGGTGCATTCTGTTTCAGTTTATTGGGACGTATCCAAGTCATTGGCTCAATTAAGAGGCAGTTATTTTTTTATTTTACAAAGACACAACAAGACACAACAGACAGTTCAAGACTGAGTAGATTGTGTCTATAAGAAAAGATTGCAATTCAGCTATGAGATACGAAACTAAATCAATTCTTCAACTTTCAAATCTTGCAAACGCAGTCCGAACCTGTCATAATATTTCCTGGTTCTATCTGATGTCTCTTGCTTGAAATAGGTTGCATGTTTACCATCATCGTCGAAAGAGTGGTACTAATCAGTGATAGATATATTTGCATGTGAAGGTAGGCTGGGGCAGAGATAATTTAACTTGCAACCTACAGGGACATTAAAGAAGAGTTACTGGTATAGAGGTGTGGTAAATTTAATTAGGAAAATCAGTTCTCTTGCAGTGTTTCAAACAAATTGAACTTGTTTGACCATTTTGTCTTGAAATCGAACTTCTTTGACCATTTTGTCTTGAAATTGAACTTCTTTGATCATTTTGTTCATCAGATCTGCTATCTATTAAATATGTATAAAATACCAACAGCTAGTGCCTTTCTTAAAATCTTTTGCTAATTTTCAAGGCAGTAATCGATGAATTAATGATAAGTGTGCATGTGGTACAGTTGCACAGACTTTAAGATGGTGTTCATGAAACCGATTCTTTTGTTCTACTCTTACCTTGCCTCCTTTACTGAGCTCGTAGGCCATGAAGACCATTTACTATTGCTACCATTATCTGTTCCAATCCAATAGAGTTTTGAAATCTTCGTATTACATGTAGGTTAATTTTTATAACCGTTTAATTTAAATTCAGGTAACTTATGGAACTTTAACCGAAGGTAATTAAATATATATTTGTTTTAATAAGTTTCTATAAAATATTTGGATGTTTTAATCAGTTGTTACTACTGACCAGTGAAGAATTTAATTAAAATTTATTAGAAATACTCTTTTTAAAAGTTCTTGAAACTTTATTCGTGCTGGAAGAAAGTGGTTCACATGGTTACTCATTTGCGTAATTTCATTATTATTTTAGCCATAGGGAGGAAAAGCCTCATTTTTCGATTTTACGAAAATAAACATAATATCAAAGTTCATTCTTATTGCGTTTATCTGCAGCTGATGCTCACTTGGGGAAGTCGTGTATTATAAGAAAAAGTAAGCGTCCGTTTAACTGTGTGAGTCTGTTGAAGGGAGGTTATGGATGTTTCATTACTAATATTCTACCATTTACCTTTACATAGATATTAATACTATTCATAAGTTAATACACAAATGACATTATCTACGAATATTCTAATTTGAAAATCAGGAATTTATTCTGGAATAAAGCTAAATTTGCGTGCAGGATTTATATCAGTGCAACATATATGACTAAATAGAAAAAGCTATTTCACTACTTCCAAATTACTATCCGTTATTTTAAGTTAAATGACTTTCCTATCAAGCCTTATTTCATTTCAATGCAAATTTCCAGTCTGTGTGATCTTCAAATTAGATAGAAAGGAGGAAGGTTTTGGAGTGTGAAACCAGAGCATGTTCAACCTGCTTGAAGCCCACGTTGCTAACTTTGATTCTCTAGCGATTAGAATTCTGCGGCTTTGAGTTATTCTTGCCGTTAGGCCTGTTTACACTGACTTCGTTCAGAGCCGTACTGAACGATAATTAAACTACGAAGCCATTAGGCTATATAATTTCATCAGTTTTATTTATCCATTACTTTGCGATTTACCAAACATGTTGGATTTTTACACAAAAGTGTCGGCTTCTGTAAGCACTAGTTGGTGCCACTGTTAAATTTTTAATAATAAGTTAGTGGGTTTATAAAGTTTTCTATACACCCTTCGCTGATTTTGTATTACATTAAAAACTTAGTAATAATTCACTAAACAATCTTTCAGCGTCGCGTAAGTTTTACGTTAGTACGACGATAAAAAGCTGTGAAACTTTTGCTATCTCAGAATTCACGAGGCAGCATCGAAACTTCTAGAGAAAGAAGTTAAAATGTGAAGTTAATTGAAAATGAATGAAATATAAGTAAGCTTTGTTTTCGAAAAATTCTGAAATTTAATTTATCAGTTTACCTTAATCATTTCAAAAAAGTGCAATTTAAGAAATCACAAAATAGAACAAATAATGAAGATTAATATTTATGCTTCATTATTCATACGGCGTGCAAATACATGCGTCGTTATTTATCTTTAAATCTCTCTGTTGTACTTGAATTAAATTCATACATAATCTACAACTCTTGCCAGTGTAAAACTAACGATCGCAAAAAAGTGTATCAATGAGACACAGACACAAACTTTAACATTTGCATTTATTAATTCTTACATTTTATTGACTTCAAAACGAAATTATAATATTTTAATGAGAAATTTCATTAGTTATTCGCAGCTGATAATCTCAGCTTGGTTAATAATAAATCAGTCCCTTGACCTATATTATCAAACACTCCATTTATTTTTTAATAACAGCCATGATTTAAATTCCAAAAGCACAAATTTTAGAAAAGAACAAGAACTTAGGAATATTAATACCGGCACCAAGATATACGATAACAATGAAATAATTTTAAAATCGATATTTACCAATTCTCCGTTTAGCTGTTACACGCGTACTTGCACATACATGCACGCACACATACGATATGCATTTTGTACACTTGAATTTGGAGGAGAAAAGTAATGATAAAAAATATTACTTTGCGCCGCTTTTTTTATTATTAGTTTTGGAAGGCTAATATATCAGAAAACACGCTTCAATAGTGGCAGGCGCGAGTAAGAAATTCCGTTTTTTCCATTAAAAAAATCCGTTTTCTTTGCTTTGCCTTTACCCCCATAAAGCACGTTAGGCATCAATACCACCTGCTACAAGCATGCCGAGGGTCTGACCAGCTGTTACGGTGCTGCTATGACGTCACAAGATGGCGACCGATAGGGGTTCGTCGAAATGCCTCTATTGCAATCGAAAATGACGTAAGTCGAAACGAGAAACTGGTCACTGTTTTTAAGGGAATAAATATTAGCATAAACGCTGTAAAACCGAATAAGAACTCTATTGAGGAGCGCAAGAAGACCATTTAGCTTATTTTTAGGGGGGTTATTTATTCTAGAAACTAAAAATTCTAAAAAAACGTATTTTAAAGCTAAGTGTTTTTTAAAAACATTTAAACATAATCAAAGAACAAATTTTTTTCTTAGAACTTTTCCAAAATGTTTGCGCTTTTATACTACGTTACCCGACTATGGACATATCATAGACCCGACTTACCTATTGTATTGCCACACGCAGATACATACGATAATTATTTTCAATTCGTGTGGCTTCATGCAAATCATTTCTCAGACCTCTGGCATTTCGCAAAATAGGAGATCTCTATTTTGTATTTCATATATAGTCAGGTTAAAATTTCTTAGTAAACTATAAAAATTTAAAACAACAAACGCACTTCTTAATAATATTTAAATTTTATTTTATTTTTTACTGCCAAGGCACCACTAATGGTCCAACCGCTAAATACTGTTCGTTTAAGCTCGAATAAATGGACTGGCTACATGGATAATTTTCGTAATTTTGAATTAACATGAAAACGAGCCAATTTTAACGTAGAGAATCCTCCGTGAAGGCATTCTTCCCTTTTATTTAGATATAGCCCTCCTGTGCTTTACTATATTCAGATAGTGTAAATAGGTATGTCTAATAACTATTTAGACTATTTGAATAAGCTAACTTTATAACGCATTTTCTCCCTCCTTTCAGCATGCCTTCGTGGTATAACGCTAGCACACTCGGAGCGTATTCGAGAGATTCAGGTTCGAGTCCCGACGAGGGCATTACATATTTTTTTATGTCTACTGTCTCTACAGTGGCGCCCAAACTAAAAGGTGATGGATGATGAATCTTCACCACCAGGATGTGGCGATAGGATTCCCTAATCCCTAGTCGCCTTTTAAAAGGGGAAGTATATAAGACATTTTCTCCTTCCTCTCTGCGTGCTTTCGTGGTGTAAGGGAACCACACTCGGCGCTTCGAGAGGTTCATTTTCGAGTCCCGGCGAGGGCACTGTCCATTTTTCACGTCTTCCTGTTTAAAAAAAACGCCTAATGACTCTACAACTTTGGTAAATTACTTGATCAATTTCATTTAATTTATGCTATATCCAATTTTATATTTTGTTTTCATATTTGTAACATAATTGTCTAAATTGTGTAATTTTTTTTGCTACTATAATTTCTAAAAGTATGAGAATAGATACTAAATAGTTTTTGAGATGACATTTCACTTTAATAAACATAAAGACAGTTTATAGTTATTACATCTGTTGAATGAGGGGGAACGGGTTAAAGTTATGACATTTTTCTTTGTTAATAACCACTTGACGAGGATGAAATTGTGTGAGAGGGCATTTTCAGACAGCAAAAGCAAGTTCCCCGTTTGAGTCATTTACGTCTAAGGCGCTAATTTCTCTTTAGATGTTTGTGCATTACGACTTTTTAAAATTTGAACTTCATCTTCTGGTTCTCAGACACAAATCCATTATGAATTATCCCTTCTCAATCCAAAATGCTCATTAGCGCAGTCTTTCCTCGAGATTTCCGAAAGCAAAATTTCTGCGATCGTGGTAAACCTTCTCTGACACCCAGCAAATGATTGCCCTTTTGTCTCAGGGTTATAAGCAAAGTACATAGTTTTATGTCAAGTTACAGTGTTTGGAGGAAAAAATGTAGATTATTTTCCGCATTAGAGTAAAGCTTTATTGTTGTTTTTTGCTCATCTTTCGAATTCCTGACAATTGTTTACTGGATCAAAGCTTGCAAGATGTTTGGATTAGTTGTACAGAACATTCTATTCCTAATCAGATGATTCTATTCCTAATCAGATGGCATTTCAGGAAAAGTAAGCTGAGATGTCATAATAAGTTAAAGATACACACTTGAATTATGCAGTAATTTTTATTTATTTGTTAAATATTTATGTAAGATTTCAAGAAAGAATGAGCCTGAAAATTTAAATTAAAAATTTACTGTACTTAGGAACCAAATAATAATATCCAGTACCATAAGTTAAGATTTCTTTCCGCGACCCAGACGGTTATAATGGTTAGGGGACTTTACTGCGGTACCGAAGGACCCGGTTTCGAGTGCGGCATGGAGGCACTCTAAGCATGCGGCTAGCCGAAAGTCCTCTCTAGAGGGTGATGGTAGGGGAAGAAGTGGTAAAAGACCTTCGGACCCGTCCCCCCCCGGGGTGCTCTCCATAAATATTGGACGCGGAACTGAGAGAAGTCGTGCTGTCACCTGTATGGCGCTCAATATTCTTGCCAATGACAGGTGCAATATTGCACTTTTTGCCAGGATGAATTTCGTGGGATTGTTCTGATGTTACTGTCAGACAAGTGAGATAAGTCACAAGAACAATATTTCTCTCCTGTTCAAATTCGCATAATTGCGAAGCTTAATATTTTCTAGATAAACCAACTTTCCAAGTGGTAACTGGAAATAGGCTTTTTGAAACAAAATTATAAAAACCGAAGTTCACTAAATATCATTACACAAGCTGGTTTTAGGTGCTTACTTACTTTACTTTAGCCCATGCCAGCTATTGGCAGTTATGCTATTTGCGTTGAGCTTCCCACTATAGGCTGGACGTGATTGTATGCTTGCAGATCGGTGTGTTGCCAAGCTCACTGCAGCTTCGCAGATGCTCTCCATCCATTCTTCCATCCTGACTGAATGGCCATGTGACACTGTCCGCTAGACCAAAGCGGTTCAAATGGACTTGGAAATAATCGTACATCCTGCTCAGCCTGAATTCTACCACAGCGACTGGTCTGGGTAGAGTCTTTGCAATGGGAACTTTTGAAACAACACGCTTCTTGAGTTCATTTAGCTTTCAAATGAGGCTTCAGTGATGTTTTGGGCGATGATAGGGAGCTTAGCGCATTTAGATGGTTGTTCTTTTCCTATCTAACTCATCAGCTAATTCATTCCCGTTGTTAGGAGAAAGAGGTACAGACTTTATTATCATAGGTTTTGATTCTAGAAATATTGACTTTAAACAAAACAAGTTTCTCAAAATAAGTTACGGAGTTCCATGAAAAAAAGTTCTTCACAAGTTTATAGAAATTACGAAGTTGTTATAAACACAACTACGTAAAATTGTTTTCATCATTAGACTGCTGTTATTACATAATCCATTTCTTTTTATGTAGTCTCTAGAAGAGTGAAATATCTAATTAGCAATATATTCCTTACGCTTCGGTAGGATAAATAGTAAATAGCTTTTTTCATGAAATTTGTGCAAATATTTAATATTAATAATTTTATGGGGTCAGCTACAAAATTAAAACGAGTGCAGTTTCATCACTTCGAAAGTCCCAAAAATTATCGAATTTTATCTTGTTATTTCTTCCTAAATATGATGTAAATCTGATCGAAATACCTAACTATAATGTTAGTATGCTTCTGGATTAGTTTGGTTTATTTGATTATGGCAAATGCCTTTGGGCCTAGTTAAGGGAATGGACGGCTTCTTGGAGGGCTTTCTAGAGGAATCTTTCTCTTACACACGTTATACATGGGGAAACCACGAAAATGACCACACAGCCAACCCGTTCGCCTGAGTTCGGATCCCGGATCAAACCAGTGTTCAGCGATTTTGCCGCACGGCCGGTAGTGTGCTTCATTCTTCTGAGAATCTCTGATGGTAATCGAACAATCAGAAATCACAGCATGTGTGTCACAATGAATTCCGAGATATAGTTACACCATTTGATTTTCCGTCTGTTGCGAAAAGGCGAATATTTACCTGAATAGTAAAATAAATTTGTACTTTAGAACTCTATTTTTTATTACTTACACATCTATAGGTTAAGTATAAGATTTCCCAATTGATGTGAAAACAAAATTTATTGCCTCAGAACACAAATAAAAGTGTATTCATTACCAAGGCAAAAGCTAATTCACAAAAAAATTAGTATTTTAGAGTTACATAACTTGAATAAAAACTATTTTTTAAAACAATTAGCTAAGCCTACTCAAACATTGTACAAGGTATGTTAAAATTTATACATTTACTATGTACTGACTTTACACCCATAAATGTGCCATCAAATTGTAAATGTAAGAAGAAAATTAACAGTTTCACAAGCTGAACATGCTGCTAAATTAGGATGTGTTGGCATAAAAATAGCTGGCTATTTCATAATGCAAATGGTGACATCTGTTGCCCTGGTGTAGTGCTAAATATTTTAATTTTGACATTTTTTCTTAAATCTACCGTAACAGTTTGCCTCAAGTCAGAAATCAAGTCTGGTTTTGGTCCCCAGTTTTTCTAAATACAGGAGCTAACATGGGCAGCAGTCTTTCCAAGAATGTCATCAAAAACAGAAGTAGGATTATCATTAAATTATTCAAGTAAAATTTATCCTAGGCCCCTTAAATTGTTTTATTAAACAAACTCACATTTTCTTGCAATTAAGTCTCTTGAATTAGTCTAAGAGAGGAATTACGAAGAGCGTAATGTTAAAGCTCTGTAATTAGTAGGTAATTAACCTCATTCTGGAACTCAGGTGATAATTTAGGGGTTTCAGAGTGATGAGTAGATTATAAACAAATGAACATTAAAAACAAATCTAAAATGCGAAGCTATGTTTTCAAGTGTTTTAAAAATAGAAACTGCATAATGTTTTTTTTTTTGAAAATATTTTTTGAAAAAGATTTTTCATAATAAATTGCAATAAAATTCCAAAGGTACGCACTACACAAAAGAATGGGACAGTTCTATATCTCCCGTTCTCCTGAGTCGATTGACGAAATTTAACTTGCAATTTTCATCTCATGAAAGCGCGACTCAGAGTATATAACAGCTTTATATATAGTGGTATTCAGACATAGGTATTTTGACACAAAATTGGATTTTATCTCAAATCACATACCAGGGTTTTTACATATTTCGATTCTAAGATTCAAATTATGCCAAAGAGCCAAGTTTTGTAAAAATCGCACGGGTAGTTTTTAAACAATTAGGTCTCAAAATTTTAGCTCCTCAATGTTAATTGAATTTGATATATATTTATTAATATATGTTTTTTGGGGGGGGTTAAGTTTCTTGATTTATTCCTGCAGAGTTCGAAATTTAGGTTCAATCCAAATAAAATTCGCAGGTATTTTCTGATTTATTTTTAAAATTTGTATTTTTAGCAATTTTTGTGAACCTGTTAAACCTGTTAAACTATATATATAAACTATATATATACTATTATAACCTGTTAAATTTTTGCTATCACGTTAAAGTAATGTATTTTTAGGTATACCTGCAAAAATTATAGTTTTTTTCATTAAAAATCAAGCTATACGTCAATTTATATGTAGGCGCGTTTTGAAATTTGGTATGTTTGTTATAAGCGATAATAAGCCAAATGTGGTTTACGCACTTTGTTAAAATCATTTGAAAGAATGAACAAACCTTTTTTTTTCGCTCGTGTTCAACGAAGGGAAAAGGAAAATAGATTACCATAAATTAATAATTTCACCAAAGGAATTATTTATTCTTGGCGCAAACTGGAAAATGTGTGTCAAAATAAATTTTTTAATTTCTCGGTGTTTCTTGCCAAATTTTATAACATTTAATATATAGGTATAATTTGAGTCGTAGAATTGAAATCTGAAAAAATAAATTGGTAAGTCATTTCAGAAAAAGCTCGATTTGTTTCAAAATATCTATGTTAGAACAATGTTATATTCAAATCTAATATATACCCTAAATCGCGCTTTTGAGGTATGAAAAACATAAGTAAACTGTTGTTCGTCAATCGGCTCAGTAGAACAGGAGATGTAGAACTGTCCTCGTTCAGTAATAATTTATTATATTTAATTGATTATTACTACAGTGCAAGAGTACGTTTAATTTTTTACCTAGAAATCGTATGCGGTCAGAGAAATGTAAATACGTATTGCTGAAAATTTACATAAGGATGCATCTGTGCATAGAAATTTAATTAACATGCACTACCATACTTAAATTTTTGAGCCAAAAATTCAAATTAAATTTAGCCAGTTTATTAATTATCCAAAAATTTAAATTAAATCCAAAAATTCAAATTATATTTAGCCAGTTTCGGAATTAATAACTAGAAACTATAAAACTAGCAATAACACTAGAAAAAAATGTTTTAAAAAGTAAAATATAAAGTGCTAATACTTACAACTTGCACTGCGATATAAAAATTATGTGTTATATGTAATAGTGTTATCAGGTGTGAAGACCAGCTTGGATTATGCAAAATAAAAAAAAAATGAAACGAGATACATATATTTAGAATGCAAAGAAATACACATGTTCTGAGTTGGACGAAAGAGCCCATCAAAAAGCCAATATGAAGGGCATTTTATGTTAAATAATCTGGCAGCGCATATTTTTGTAACATCAAAGAGGTGCTTGCTGCTGATGCAAAAGTAAGTATAGTTAGTAAATCTGTTGTAACCTGTTTTGCTGATGCAAAAGTAAGTATAGTTAGTAAATCTGTTGTAACCTGTTTTGCTGCTGCAAAAGTTGGTATAGTTTCGTCAAATTAAAAAATTATGGAAGTAGTGCATGAGACACCGAATGTTTCCTTTTAGTTCTGCCTTTTAATTCTGATACATGTCTCATTCAGGGATATGATACATATAGCAGCTTGGCTGCGTTTTCTAGAAACTTCAAAAACTGCAAGAGCAGCATTTTAAAACAAATATTTTAGCTGCTTCCCAATTCATAATCTAAGAAAGCGAATGATCAACCCTGGCATGTTGGAAGAAGAAAGAATATAGTATGAATTTTGGAACTGAAAATGAAAAAATAATTGATCTGTACAAAATAAAGTCTTTACACCTTTAGTAAATGCTTATGATCTAAACAGGGTCGCAAATTAAGATTTGATAACCACTAACTTAAAACAGTATTAGATTAAGCAATATTTTATTGTTTAGTTAATGGTAAGTTAATTGGAAATTAATATTAGTATATGTAAAGTTAATTACCATATACTAATAGGAGAAGGAGAATAGATTTATTTATAGGAAAAAATGTATTTACTGTGTTATCAGTGAGATAAAATTTACGCAAGAATAGCTGTAGCGATGTATAAAATATATAAAAGTCTATACAAGCATTGAATTTCAGTTGCGTTCCATTTTCACTCTTAACACTTAAATCTTTTTAAAAGTATGAATAAAAGTTAATGCGCCTGTATTGGCCCCTATAAACTGTCAAATTTATTTGCTACAGGACTCTGCATGAAAAATGTTTCTATTGATCTTGTATATTGATGAAATTGGTGTTTCGCTTTCAAATAATATCCCATATATATTTATTCCTATGAAATGAAACTCAGTCTATTCCCTTTTTACGCCTCCTATAAAAGCAAATTTTCTAGTTACAGCTTGCTTCCTAGTATGACTGACGAAAAAGAGAAATACAAGCTAAGCATATAAGGGAAAAGTAATTTCCGATGAGGCAAAATATATCCATTCTTTATAAATTCTGGAAATGGTAACTCGAAATGGATAGAAGGAGAAGAATTATCAAAACAAAATATAAAATTTTTCTGCAAAATATGATATAAAAAGAAGTAATAACAATTACTTCATTAATATTACTCTGGTGACATTTTTGAATTACAAATGTATTTTTTATTTTTCAGTTAAAATCTGAATTTCCCAAGAGTAAATCAATAAAATTAAAAGTTAGTGAATTTCAGATAATCAAAAATCAAACTGACGATTAATAAGTTTTTTTAGTATAAAGTTGAGTTTAAAAGTAATCATTGTGATTACTCGGAAGCCGAAACGAAAACTTATTATTTCCAATAACCAGAAATTACTACGTGGAGTAGTCATTACGATTAATCGGAAGTTAAAAAGAAAAATTAAGACCTGTTTAAGATCAACTATATAAGTATATTGTTAGCCATTGGAATTACTATACCATGAAGGAAGCGATCAACAAATCTGAAGTTTACAATAAAGGCAAAACACCCGCGGATAGAATGTGATTAACATTTCACGACATGCTAACATAATATTTTAAAGCAGCAAAAAAACGCCAGAATGAAATATACATTTTTCATTTGAAAATAGCTTTTATTACTATTTTTGTCTTATGCAGGATGTCGTGTTATGCCTCGTGAAGAAGTAGAACACATACCGAGTCGTCTCTGTGTCCTATCTCGGGAGAATCATAGCCTATCGAGATAGCGGATTATTGTACCGCACATTCTGCTCGTGTTAGTCGAGATCCATCAATGAGTATTATAAAAATTTGCTGTTGACGAATCCAAGAGGGCATAACATGCAGTTCAATAATTCTTCCCCCTCCATTTGCCAAAGTCCGAAAAGACAGACATTTTGCTAGGTTCTTTGCATTCACATATAGGCATGACGTTTAACGACATTCCGGTTTGTCAGCAAGCCAATAATTGTTTCGACCTCCTTTGAGAACTACAACATAGGAATCAGTGGCTACAGTTATGCATTCAAGGAGCCACTTGGCGTATTATCGTCTTTTCTGCTTAATCCTTCTTTTACTTATAGGGTTAGTGTGGGAAGTAGTAGGAGTGAATTTTCCATACCTAAATGTGACAAAGGAGGGGGATGTTATTGCTCTGGTTGGGTTGTTGGGGACTTCAAGTCTTTACGGAGTGTAGATCGAGTTTAAGGTGAACCCCTTTGAAGGCGGCTCGTGATCTCCATAATGAATTGTTTGTTAGAGCAGCGTTATATAGTGAAGTTTGCATCAAACTGGCTAAAACGGCTAGTGAGAATCATGACATGATCAAGACTGCTTATGAGACAGATACCATGGGTCGATCAAGTGTTTTTGAGGGGCACAAATATTTTCGGGAAAGAAGGGAGCAAGCTGAAAATGAAACTGATATTGATCATCATTTTTGCTTGGAAAGGAATAGTTCACAGAGTTTGTGTCACCTGATCAATCTGTAAATGCTACATTCTATATAGAAGTACTTGAAGGATTCTGAAAACGAGTCGCTCGCGTCCGTGTAGCGACCGCTGGATCATGGAAGCTCCATCACGACAATGCGCTTAGCCACATCACCTTTGCTGTCACTGACTTCCCGACCAAACATGGCATCACACAGCTTCCCCAGCCATCTTACAGCTCAGATGTAGCTCCTTCAGACTTCTTTCTTTTCTTCTGAATAAAAAGGGACATGATAGGACGGCACCACAGTTCGATCCATGTCATTCAAGAGGCCGCAAGGAGGGAACTGAAGAACATTCCAGTTTCTACGTTCCAGGGAGCCTTCAGTGATTGGCAACATAGCTGGAAACACTGTGTTGACGCAGAAGGAGCATATTTTGAAAATTATTAAGACAATATGTCAAAATTGTAAATAAAGCTTTTAAAAAATAATCAGGCCTACTACTTTCCGAACAAACCTTGTACACCATAATGATGGCCATATCTGTATGTTTACGTATAGAGTGGAGCAAACGTTGCAAGCTTGTATCTGTTATCGTTCTATCAGCCTACTGAATGTATGATGTCAATGAATGCACTTTCCATTTACCTCATCTGCGTATCCGGTACTTTTAACAGCCACAGGTACATTATTGAGATTTTAACACCTGTGAGTATTCTATAACCTCGGGCGCACCACCTTTCGTTAAAACAGTACTAAACCGCACATCGTCCACGCAGTCCTACGTTTTCTTGCCCAAGTTTTTCGACTCTTGCTTTGGCCAGTTCATTCTTCAGATCTCTCACCAAATGAAAACATTTGCTCATTGGTTGTAGAGAAAGACTATCCCTACAACATACAACATACGAGCCGCATGAGCTACTGTATAAATAAGTGCCATCCAAGGTCTGTTCGAATTTATGCCTAAACTGTGACATCTGGTACTGTTGCCACAGGCGATGTTCGAGATACTGATTTCTTCATATTCGTTAACTGAAAATTACCATAAATTTTAATCATTAAATTCTTAAATGGTAATGGATTTGTAAAATAAATTTGATTATATTAATTGATTTCTTCTATGGTACAGCAGCATTAATCACAAAGAAATGAAATCAGTGTGTCAGTATAATTAAAAATGTGGAAATGAAGATTAATCATTTCGATTTCTAATTAGAAGAACTGAGTTATTATTTTTATGATTTCAATTTCTCTGGGGGATTTCCGTTTCCTTTAATCCTTGAAGACCTTTCTATAGTTTATTATATTTAAATTAAATAACATACATTCGAATAAAGGAAATACATGCTTAATTAAACACAAATAATACGATCAGACCCATTACAGTTTAGTTGTGCGTTCTAAAAATGTGAAAATGCATTGGGTAGTTTTATCGAATAAAAAGCAAGGGTTTAATTATTTTACCATTTCTTAGTGATAACACAATGTACAGTATGTGAAGGCTTGCAGTGGGATTTGGCTTAATTTCTTCAAGTTTCCCTAATTTGTGCTAACTTACCATCCGAAATCACTAGACAAGTAAAAAAAAAGAAAAACTGGGCAAACTAGAAGGCAGGACAGCAGAGATTGCGCCGAGTGGCGAAAATGCTTACCGCTGGCGATCTAGCACGGACAACATAAATCTCCTGCATGGAACTTCAACATAAATTTAATCTCATCTTATTAAAAACACTTCTCCAGATTCTTATAATTTTCAAATGCTCTCCTGTTTTCCATTTGCTTGAAAAATTAGAAACCAGCTTGAAGTTTTTAATTGACGATGAAGAATATTGCATTCTGAGAAAGAGTTATTGTGTATTTTATTTTATTATATTTTTTACAATGTATTTCAGTGCGAAACTGAAAAGGAAATATAAATAGACTCTCTAATTTGCAAACAAATTATAATGATCCGAGAGCTGTAAAAAATTGTGAAATATATGTATCAGGAAATTTTTGGATAAGATTCTTAGGAACATGTTTTAACTCTAATATAAGTTTAATAGATATACTGCATTATCCTAGTTACTAGTAATTAAATAATATTTTAATCATGATTAATATTACTTCTGATAATTAACTGTAATAAATTTGTAATTGATTATTAAAATACGCACCTTTTATAGATCAGTTTTTAATGAATAAAAAGTTTGATAATAAATAAAATTTCGACATTTTTTGATGAACTTAATGCATTTGAAATTGTTGAGCAGTTCCAAGGTGTAATCTGAAAGAGCAATTTGAAAGTTCCTTTTTTGAAACTTCGTTTTATTTATTCTCTTTGTTTCCCACTTACAAATAATAATCTTGCAAAGTATGCGATGAAGTTCATAGAATTTTGCATAAAAACATAGAATTACTGAACATACATTACATACGGTTCTAGGAATAAAGACATTTGTTATTGTCAGTTCTTCAAGAGCGGAGTACTTTATTACGCTTATATTTCTAGCTGAAGAATGAGAATGATTAAAAAAAAGATGAATGAAAATGGTACTGCGCTTCCAGTGCAATGTTCTGTCTAGAAGTACATCAACCCATTAGAACGACTTACCGCTTGGGTTACTTACTTACTTATTTATTTATTTATTTATTTTTGCGAACAGGTGCAAAACGAAAACACAAACAAGCTATGTCTTAAACACACCCCTCTCCTATCAAATTGGAATGAAGTATATGTGCGTGAGTGACTGGTTGAGAGGAGTTGAGACATCAAGCAGCAGAGCGAGCGACGTACAGGATGGTGCTGAGTCACATCGTCTGGCAGGTGCACCAGCCATTTCGGGCTGGCTTGCGATCAGCTGCGGTTCTGTGCAAATTTACCTCCCTTCCTTTCCCTAACCATTTGCACCTGTGCCGAAGCTGTAACTGTATGATTGGCAGCTGCACCTGTCTCGTCCGTGGCGTTCTCACCTCAGGAAAAAGATCACAAGTTCTATTATCTGCGACTATTATCGGCATGTTTTAAAAGGATCTTTTGATCCCCCTCGCACGTGACGATGATTTAATTCGAGAGGTTAAATGCAATCGATGATAATCACATACTAAGAAGGGCAAATGTCCTGATACTCATTGGCCTATGCAGATCACGCAGAGCGCCATCTTTGCATTAAAACTTCATCCACCACATGCCTTGTACATTTTGAATCGTTTCATGAAAATATCATTTTCGTTTATCAAAATAGAACCCTGAAATATTATTTTTCATGAAACGGTTTTCGCAGAATTATGTTCAAAGAAAATCCTTTTTTTAGCCCAAAAGAGACGTTAGTTCCGTTCAAGACATTAGTCTTAAAACGGCATTGTGCGTTGAATCACTATAAGTGGCGGATCACTTTTCAAATTGTTGCCACCAAATATTATCACCCTGCATTACATTTAAGGAAATTACATAATGAAGAATCTGCATGAAATTTGTGTACGGAACTGCTATAATATCTAGTTTTGAACCTAGTATTTTGGTTGCAATCGGCTGCACCAGACACACACACATATATATATCTATATATATATATATACATACATGTTTAAGTTGGTAATTTGTGCATTTTTTGCTTTAAGAGTGATTGAATTATGTTCTTCTTATGTTCCGGTCAAGGTTTTTGTGCCTTTCGTTACTCTGCATATATTAGGTGTAGAATTATCAACAATTTAAAAGCGACCCTAGGCCTAACGTGGCAGCTATTCGTTTACATTTGAAACTCTTACTAGTGTAATGAATTATGCCAGTTGGTGCACCATCTTCAGTGCCTTTTTGCCCAGTGGGATCAAAAGGTAGTTAAAAAATTTTCTGCATCTAAAATTTTGTCTTTCTGCCCATTGGCCGAATTGTTTGTTTTTGCTTAGAAACTTTGCTTAGTTTCATTGCAAATTAGTTTTTTAACTGTTTTTAGCTGTATTTGGTGTTTTAGGTTTGCCTGTATATGTATTTTTTGTTTTGTCAGGAAGTGAGAACTGAATTGATTGAATAAGAAATACATCTCTAATGAAATTCGAGGAAATAAGATAAACGAAGTGCAGCAAGAAATGTATAATTTAATACGCTGTGTGTCTTGTGGTGCCCCCCACATCCGACTTTTTTATCAAAACATTTATTCAAAATAAGTAAACAGCACAAATTCAGTGATTCAGTTAAAAGATCCTTCTTCCTAAACACTAAAGTGCCAAATAGAAGATTGATATCTCAGACTGTATTCTTCTTCTGTGATAATATTTCCGATTATATTTTAAACTAAAATATATTTTTTCGATTATTCTTTTTTTCCAACATAGCCTAAGGTTTAAAGGAAATCTTTAATTATTTCTACAACATTTCGTCATTATAATACGTTTTACTTTACTGCTAGCTGAGGATAAATTTAATAGCTTCGCGAACTCTTAATAATGGCAGCCTTATGAGCTTCTTAATAACGATTACATTTTATGGACCATGAAATAAGTATTTTAATTTTACGGACGAGTAAAAGAGGACATGAGCAGCATAGTTATGAGCTAAACCTGATTGCTCTCGAGACATTTCTAGATATTTATCACAAACCAAAACTCTTAGGTATCAGAGAGAAGTAGATTTATAGCTTATGGATCATAGCGAAAATTAAGCGTTGTTTAATTCATGTAACTACATTTAAAAGCTTCGAAGAATGATGTCTAGATGATAGATGAATTATAATGCTGGTGAGAGATGTATGGGACTTATGATGATTTACATGCATATTTCATTCCAATGCTATAGTTTTTGTTTAATTTTAAACATTTTTTGAATTACGTCGTTTTAATAATAGCGAGAATGATAGTTATTTTAATAATACGAGTTAAAATGCGATATTATTTCCATTTCGATTGTTACATCATACCTGAAATTGACGTTTATTGTTGAATGGTAACACAGAATTCTTTAAATTCTGATACTTGAATAAATTTCGAGCATTAAAAGTTCTATTTAGTGTAACATAATGGACATCGCTATAATACGAAAGCCCATAAATGACTGAACAAAGCCAATAAATTGCATTGCTGAGTTAATCTGCTGCTGGCTGTTTTTCCTACATAGCAAAGCTGGTGACTGCTTATAATTTTTAGCTTATTTTAAATTGTAGAGTCTCTCTTATTTGGGTAGCACACGTTAAGTCAAGCCTCATTGGGTCGCACACATTAAGTCAAGCCTCATTGGGTCGCACACATTAAGTCAAGACAATTAGACTTAAGCTAATTATTGCTGTGTCTAGAATGCACACAGAAATGTAAGAAGGAGTAAAAGACACCTATAATTAATAACTAAAATAGTTGAATAGAAGGCACTTCTTGTGTTTTCAAAAGTAGCCTGCATTTATGGCGAAACTCAAAAGACAGAAATTCAGATTAAAGTCAAATCAAAGCTGAGTCTTACAGCAGTTAAAGCATACACAAAATAACTGACGAACAAGTTACCTCGGGCCTACACTGGCGTGACAAGCATATTGGCAATAATAAAGCAACGCTGAAGACTGACTACTAATGTATAATATCAACTGACAACGCGGCCTTCAGCAGACGGAATATGTTCAATCTAAACAGTCTAAAACCTCCTTTTAAATACTATCTTTTTCTATCTCATTTAAATATGCACGAGTTAAAATTTGCATTCTGGCAGGAAAAAGGAAAGGGATAAATGACAATAAGATTAAAGTGACATAAAAAGTAAGTAAAGATACGCAACATAAAATAACTGGTCAATTAAAATAAATAAATACTTTGCAAACCAAAGAAGATCTAATTTTCTCTAGAAGGTTTTCATGAAGGCATTGCATTAAGGTAGACTCTTTCGAGGATATTCTGTTAGCCTTTGATAGCCTTAATAAATCACAAGTTTAGCTTGACATTGTTATTCAGTTGACAAGTCGAAATTATGACTGCATTTTGGAAGTTTCTCATATTCAGTTAGTTTTGAAGATCTTCTACGTGTTAATTACTTCATCCATGTGCAAGAGGATTCGCAGCCTCGGTAATTCACACATTTTATGTGTATTTTTTGCATGTATGTTGCATATATTTGTGTACATATTTTGCACATGTTTGTTCATTTAATGCACATATTTTTTGCCATTGTTTATTTTGATGAAAAGAAGAATCGAACATGTTTGTGCTGAATAACCCTTAAGTAAACTGACCATACAATATTGTTTTGAACGGGGTAGTACTGTTTTCTCGAAACTTCTTTTGCGTTTCGTCGCTTTGTTAAAAATGATAACTTTGCCTCATTTTGATAAATGCGCTAAATATGCTTCGGCTAGGCAGTCATAAATTATTATTCACAGCCTGTAACTGTACACAATTATCATGAATGCCAAGATAACATTTGATTATTATTGATATTTACAGCATTTAAAGGATTTTAAAATTTGCGAGGCGTGTATGAAAAAACATTCCTGCAAATGGTAGTCAGATACACAATTTTTCTGAACTGTACTTAAGTACTGATGTTAAAATGATGTTGTTTCTAGCTTTCGAATCACTATTCATCGAAACCTTCTGGTAAGCGTATTTTCTAAGAAATATATGCCCCTCCTAATGAACCAATTAGTGCTGGATGATACGATGTTCACTATTAACTCGAAATCAGAGCTAAAAAGAAGGCAATTAAAAATACACAAGAAAGAGGCGTAAGTTATCTTACAATAATTAATAGAAAATGATATTAAAATTTTATAATCAAATAAGTTACAGAAAACGTTATTATTAATTTATATCTGTTCTGAAGTAGTTTAATATGTAGAATAAATTCATTTGGTTACGTAAATTAAATCAGTATTCAAAATGAAACCGTAATATATATTGGAATAGTATATGATGGAAAAATAATATATAATGGATATAATGGTATATAATGGATATGGGAATATGTAATGAATATAATAATATAAAATGCATAGCATATAATAGAAGAACAGCATTGCTTGGTGCGCACAGGTTCGTAATAGATTGAATGCACCAATGATAGTTTGTTGATAAAATTTATTTTGTCAAAAAAAGGGCTTAAAATTCTGGAATTTCCACAAAAGCGCTTGTACAGCTCTTCTTAGTATCAACAGAGTACATTCAGTAGTTAAACTACAAAAGACTTTAAACATAGCGCAATACAAAGCGCATTTAAAATGGCGAAGCTCATATAGAAATCTCTCAATACTCTGTTCTCAACGCTGAACTAAACAACTAAGAAACTGATGGTCTCCCCAGTCTTTTATAATTTTCCTCCTACCGCAGTGAAATCTCAAGTATCGTCCACTTCTCGAAATTACTGGAAGGCAATGAGGGCCGGATACGGTTACAGTTACATACAGGGATCAATTACAGTTATACAGGGGCCGGACCAAAATATCGCCAAATAGTCGCCAGGTTTGGCAACTTATCGCCAGATTTGAAGACAAAAATTAGTCTCCAAAGACCATCGCCAGCTTGGCGATATCTCGCCCATTTAACGAGACAGCACTTTACCGCTAGGTTAAAAAGACTTGCCCCTGTACTCTTATTTTTTCCGGCAGTGCTTTGTCTCTTTCAAGCATTTCATGTTACATTATACAAAGAATACTATTATTTCACATATAATGTCACTAAAATTATTTAAATACACAGTCCAGTCACATTAATGTGACCACCACGTACTTTCCATGTCAGAGTTAAATAACCAATCACAGAAGGCAGGTGGCAGCACAGTGCAGTTGAGCGTATATAAAGGGTGTGTGAGGGCTTCGGAAAACATTTCAATCGTTGGCGTAATGCAGAAACGAAGCGATTTATCCGACTTCCAAAAGGGCATGATCATTGGCTTTCGGGCCAAGGGTGGAAGCATTTCCGAAACGGCTGAGTTTGTGAACTGTTCGCGTGCCGCCGTGGTAAAAGTGTACCGTGCATGGCAAAATGGGACTGTCCAAAATCAGCGACGTGGCAAATGTGGTGCACCACGGGCCATAGATGACAGAGGCGAACGACGGTTGCGGAGATGCGTTCGGGCAGATAGACGGGCTACCGTTGAGCAACTGACCACCAAAATGAACCAAGGGGCTACCAAAAGTGTCTCCCAAAGTACTATTCAGCGAACATTGCTGCGTCTGGGCCTCCGAAGCAGACGCCTGGTTCGTGCACCTATGCTGACTGCTGTTCATCGACGGCGAAGGCTAGAATTTGCACGCCAGTACAGCAGCTGGACGTCCACTGAGTGGCGACAGGTTGCGTTTTCGGATGAATCGCGTTTTATGCTCCATCGGACAGATGGACGTTGGCGTATAAGGCGTGAAACCTCTGAAAGGAACCACCCTGCAACCATTGCCGGAACGGTCCAAGCTGGAGGCGGGAGCATTATGGTCTGGGGAATGTTTTCCTGGCATTCTCTAGGTTCACTGATCATTGTGGAAGGCACAATGGATCAATACAAGTACGCATCTGTCCTTGCGGACCATGTTCACCCCTACATGCGCATTGTTTTTCCTCAGGATGATGGCATCTTCCAGCAGGACAATGCGAGGTGCCATACAGCTGCCAGTGTACGTGCGTGGTTCGAAGAGCACCAGGATGAGTTTACCGTCCTCCCCTGGCCAGCAAACTCACCTGACTTAAACCCAATCGAGCATCTGTGGGACCATCTCGATCGAGTTGTTCGCGCCATGGATCCTCAACCGCGTAATCTAGCGCAGCTGGCCACGGCATTAGAGTCGGCATGGCTCAACATCCCAGAGAACACCTTCAGGGACCTATGTGACTCTCTTCCTGCACGTCTCGCAGCAGTCCGCTCTGCGAAAGGTGGTTATTCTGGCTTTTGACAGATGGTCACATTAATGTGACTGGACTGTGTATATACAAGATTGGTAACAGTACATAATGGATATAATTGTATGCAATGGATATAATAGTATATAACGAGTACAAGAGTATATAATGAATAGTATATAATGGTGAAATAATGTGTAATGGATAGTACATAATGAAATAATAGCATAAAATAGATATAATGGTATATAAGGAATAGTATATAATGTGTGTAGTGTGTATATTAGTATTAATAGTATATAATGGTATATAATAAATGTAAGCGTATATAATGGAAGAATTATACAGGGTGTTGCAAAACGACCGCATAAACTCTGCACAGCTAGATTCCTCGTTGGGAATACATAAAATCTGCCCAAAGAAGCGTTCCTGTACGATCCATAGTTTATGAGAAAAATACGAAAAACAAAGTATGACGTCATTACCGGTGCAAGAAAAAAAGAAAAAGCACTTTATTAGACGTATCAACAGCAGTAGATACACAATTTAAAGCAGATGCTCAAAGTGTCCGCCGTGCATGTCGAGGCAGGCTTGAGCACGCCGTGGAATGGCTGTCATCACACGTTGCAGCATCGCGGTGTCCACCGAAGTACAAGCAGCATGCAGACGAGCAACTAAGTCCATTGGTGTTGTCACTACGTCTCGATACACCAGTTCCAGATATGCGCGGCGAACGTTTTAAACATTATCGTCTAGAAAGATATGCCGATACTGTTGTTGATATGTCCAATAAAGTGTTTTTTCTTGCACCGGCAGTGATGTCATACTTTGTTTTTCGTATTTTTCTCGTAAACTATGGATCGTAGAGGAACGCTTCTTTGGGCAGTTTTTATGCACTCCCAACGAGGAACCTAGCTGTGTAGAGTTTATGCGGTCGTTTTGGGATACCCTGTATATAATGGGGGGCATGTAATGGAAGAATATTATATAATGTATATAATGGTATGTAGTGGATATAATAGCATATAATGGAAGAATAAACCTCGTTAGAAAAGGCAGAAACAAAGTTATAAATAACATAAAAGGATAATACTTAATAACAGAATTTAAAGAATGTCACTGAGTTCTTAGACGTGTAAAAGATCGGTTAGAATCTTTTATTTATTGGCAAGGCTAATATGGCAGGGATCATATGCTAGTTCTGTTTATGCTGAAGATTTGCGATAGTAACTTCTCCATTGCGCAACAATGCAACTTAATTTCTTTTTCCAGGATTTGGCTAATCCTCAATCCGGTTAATCGATAACCCCGTTAATGGGGGGTCAACTCATTAATTTCCTCAGTAAAGTCTTGCTGTGGATGAACATTTTATTACTGTTCGTATGTTTTACATTACAATACAAGAAATATAATAGTGCATAGATTTATGGTATATGAAATTTATGAAAATTATAACTCAAATTTATGGCACTTATTAGATGTGAAATTTTAGGCAATACCTTTTAAATTTGGGTATGAACTCAGGAAATGCAAGCAAGATAACTCTTTTAGCTCCCCTTTGACAGCTTTTATTGTGTTTGCTTTCTGGATCCGTATTCCAAAATTGAGCTATTTAGTTCGCCCGGATTTTTTTCAAAATATTGCAAAATGCATACCTAAACACGTAAATAGTTACATAATACTCTAATTACGCAAATATTGATTCAAGAACAATACTTCAAATAAAAGTTTTAATAAACAAAATGTAAACAGCTTTGTACTTAAATAAAACCCTTTTATCAGTGCATAAATTTAACGACATGTTTTCGCAAATACTTTCAGTGTATGTGCAGTCAGATGCTCTTACCAGCTTTTGATTAAAATGATACGATTTTGTTTCGCAATCGCATATCTCATCCGTTTTCCGTAAAATGCAATTCATGAAAGCTTCTTATTTTTAAATAAAATTTCTTAAACTAATTCACAATTACGTATTTCAGATATTAAGTCGTGCATTTCAGGAACAGAATAATTTTCTGTAAAGAAGATAAATCCACACATTAAGTGAAGAGATGGAAACAAAAGCGGAAGGGGATCAAGTGAAGTTAAGTGATCACTTTCAGCAACGGAGGGTAAAGTGGAACTTGAATGTCTCATTACCCCACACGTGACGTGACGAGACTACAACCAGTGAGATAGAGTATATACATCATCATCTCTCTCACACTTCCGACGAAAATCCAACTCATTTCTATCCGTATCAGGGCACACTCGAGGCAATCTTAATTATCTTCGGAACCTTTTATCGCCAAGCTCTCACACCATCGCGCCAAAAGAGAAAAAATAATAATAACAAAACACACATAAAAAAAAAAAACCGCCCAATGAAAAAACACTTTACTTCTTTTTAGACCAAACGATTCAGCTGCGCCAAACGATGGAGAGAGAACAGAGAGATAGAAAGAGAGAGAGAAAGAGAGAGAATTCTCCAAACCTTGATGATGGCGGAACGTTCTCAGGAAGCTGGGGAGGAAAGAAAACTGGAAAAAGGGAAGAGGGGTGGAGGCAAGAGCTCTGAAATCGGGGGGGGCTGCAGAGAAAAGTATGTACCGCCTGTGTGGGGTGGCATTTATTCATCAAGACTGCGTCGGCCCATCTGGCGTATTTCCACAGGAGAGTACCAGCTGGGAGCGTGTCGCTGCGACCCCCTCCCCCTTCAGTTATGTCGTCCCCCCTCGCAACGTCATTCTGTTCCCTACATTCCTCACCCGATTCATCCAGTAATCCTTTTTTTGGCTATCCCTGGCGCCATCTAGTGACTAGCAACGGAATAATTGTTTTGATTTAAGTGGAGCATGGCTTCCTTCGTTGGCGATTTAGCTTCGAATTTGAGTTTTGTCGTTGATCTTTAAAATTCCATAAAATAGAATGTCAGAAAATACGTAATATTTAACTTTCTCAGACGTACTAAATTTTTGTTTTGAATACTGCTTTTTTACGTTAAAATTTTATTTTTGGGCTACATACATAGTTCCTAATCAGCATTTAGAAATCGAAATAAAAAGTTCCTTTTTCTTGGGTGCAGATATTTTTTGCTTAAATTATGATACCTATTAATTCTGTATTGATTTTACAAATTATTGGAATATTGAAGTACTTTGTTAAGATTATTATAGTATTTTATTAAGATTTTCCGAATGTAAGCACTTTTAAAAAATAAATTCCTTAAATTCTTTAGGTATTACACGCCGTGACTGAAATATGAATATTCTTTGCAATTCATTTAAATAAATGCACAAGCTTTATTTTATTAAATGTCATCCTTGAATTATGTAATTATTTATTTTTTACTTGGAAGTTTTAAAGTTTAAAAACTTGTTTTCTCCTAGAAATTTAAATATCTTTTAAATTCTTAATATTATAGATTAAAAATTTACAGTTTTAATTTGCATCTATAACTGATTGATATTCTCGTAATATTTTAAAATATTTATTCCTTAACTATGGTATATTAAAATCTTCGAACAATAATCACAGTACATGATGAAGAAGATTTATTTTATTTCCCTTTCATTATGGCACTTTTTAATAGTTTAAAAATTCTTATACATCATTCGAGAATTTATAAATGACATTTTCATGTTTCGTATGAATTAGTAAGGAAAGTAAAAAATGTTTCAGTTGCTTTATTTGAAATTTTAGGTTAAAAACGTTTATGCATGATTTAAGAAAAATCTTGTTATCATAGTTTTAAAATAATTAGTTAAGTAGTTGATGTGTAATACTGGTTCACTTCTGTTTCTTTTAGACCATGCAGATGGAAAATTTAATATATTTTCCTACAAAAATTTAATAAACGTCATTATTAAATGCAATTAATAAAGCAATTTATTACAATAATTTAAAAATGTTAATATGTGCAGTAATTATATAAACAAAGTAACGTTAAATAATAATAATTTACAAATAACGTTCTTCTTTTTCAACTCTTTCTTCTTCCGTAAAGAGCTCATGTCGAAATAATTAAATCAATAACAAAAAAATTGTGACATGGTTGGGAAAAAAAAAACTGATTTTGAAAACCTGACATTTATCGATCACCTCAAAGAAAAACTGGAGTCCGCTTTCGACCACTTAACACTTGGCATGAGAGATATCATTTACTTGGCGAAGATTTAGGCGCCGGCAACCCTAAAACAGTTCGCTGATCTCCGTTTTCTCAGTTCATCTGCTGTGTCAGCAGCGAAGGGTGGGTCGTGTCGCAGTCTGCCGCCACTGCTACTCCGTGCCGATTCGCAAACGATCCTCTCCATATCTTTCACTCACCAAACGATCATCGATGATCCTTTGTGAGGGTAAATACTCTTTCTCTTTTCTTTTAGTGCTATAATCTCTGAAGGGAAGTTTCCGAAAGTTCTATTCTTCTGAATATATGCTATTTTCTATAAAATATTGCTATATTCTTGCCATTTTTCTTGTTTTGGGGAAAATTAAACAATTTAAAGAGGTTGTTAAATAATTTGATTGAAAGTTTGACAAATAAGAATAAGAAAATATAAGGAAGGAAGTATGCTTTCACCCACTTTTATCTAAATTTCAAAGATTTGACTTGAGAACTGTAGATATAAACATCCAGTTCTTTTTAAGGATATGCGGTACGTTTAACCATGTAAACATTTTTAATCAATGCACACAACATTTCCAATCAGACATTTGAGATTTCAGTCTAAAAATTTTCGTTATCGGAAAAAGTTAACAATTAAATATGAAAGGCTATTTTAGGAAAAAAAAACTTATATGAAGACTGGAACTTCAGAATGACAATTTAAAGAATTATCTAATGACATTTAACTCATTTGTAAAGAAAACTACTATACATAAATAACTGCTGCATTTAAATCTTTTGACAATATTACCTTTTTAAAATAACAGAATAAATTTTATAAACATTTGTTTAATTTAAATCAAATGAGTAATTTTAATTTTCATTTGCGATTTCCTTATTTTGCAAAAATATTTATTCCGTGCAAAGTAAGCATTCCTTGAAGTAATGATGTCCTTATGCATATCATAAGCTAAACAGTTAAATTTTTAAGAAAGTACAAAAGGAATTTATGTACTATCCAGATTAAAATCAGTACATAAGAAATAGGTTTCTGTAATTGTTAAAATATTTATAATTATGTATTTAAAAAATCAGTACTGATATATTGAAGTTTTACTTGAATTTAAGTTTTTAATAAATTTGCTTTATCAGACTATTCGAAAACATTTATGAGCAGATGCCAATTATGAAGAGAATAAAAAACTGAAACAATTTGTAATAGAGCTGACACACATTTGGGTGATATTGATTATTTTTTAAAACGCTGAAAACATTTTGACAGTTTAATTTTAATGGGTAAGAATTAATCAGTTTTCTAGTTTTCACAAATGCATATGGCATTAATGTATTTAAAATACGAATAATAGTTAATAAATCCCTGATTTACTATTTTTAAGATAATATTCAGCGCCATTTCTTTCATGAAAATAATTTGAAAAAGCTATTAAACACACATATATATAATGAAGTGTGATGAATGTTTTCTTTAATACGGTAAATTGTTAAATATTAGTCGAAGACTTAACAGTTGACTAGTATCTAAAAAACTAGTTTTTAACAGTGTTATCTATTTAATGTTCTAAATTTCAGAAATGTGTTATTACATTTAAAACAGCTTCTTGAAAAATGAATTATGAAATTATTATTTCTGACAGACGCATTATATCGAATATCTTAGTAATATATGTAAATATTAGATTTATTTAAATGGGCAAATTCAAAAAATTAAGCTGGAGTGTACAGATTATAGGAACTTAAAATATTTTACATAAATTTGCATTTTTAGTAAATCGATATTTTATTAATGCTAACTGCCTTGATAACGTAACTAGGGATGCTAAGAACCTACACAATTATTTACAGGCACTTTTACACTTTAATATATAAATAAATAAAATAAATTAATAAACCGAAAGTGATAAACAAACTAAAATTTAAACTCCATATAAGATGCAAAAGTAATAAGATTTTAAATTTTGTATAACAGTATTTTCTCTGAAATGTAAAATTAACGTATGCATAGCAGAAAAAACTATTGATTAATATACGTAGAATCGTAATTGAATTTGATATTCACTGAATAAAATTTAATTGGATATTAAATGTATAAATAACCAAATAGCAAGTTTTAATATTAGCAACTTTACAAATACAGTACAATTTCGGATGTTCGGTAAAATGTGGAGCACGTGTTTAATATATCATTCTGATTTTGGTGTTCAGCACACAATTATCGCCATTTTCAATCTCTGAAAGTTAAACGTTCGTTTCATAAATATCTTAAATAATAAGAAATTATTGGTAGTTTAACAGTTAATTCTGTAGAACAAAATATAAAAATTAAAAAGTAAATTAATTTTATAACACTAGTCATTGCTTTAATCTACCTGCAAAATGTTCTTTGGAGTTTTGTATTTTTAGAATTTATAACCTTTCTCGCTGTAGTTGTTCTAGTAGCTTTAGCATCACGATGTTGGCAGCTGAAATATGACTGTCTTTAGTACGCAAAATATTGCATCAGTAATGATTGTAACATATTTGTTATGTGTTTAGCAGCGTATCTCAGGTGAATTACAAGAAAGGTTGCGTACTCTAACTTCTGAATATCAGCGTGATGTTATTGTTTAGACATGTAACCAAATCACTTAGTTTGGCTCATTTGAATTATGGCAAAGCACTCTAGGGTTATCTGCCTAAAGGAAAAGATGCTTTCAGGGAGAACTTTCTTAGGGAAAGTGGCTCGTACGTTACGCGTGAGGGAAACCATGAAATTACCCATGCAGCCAGGCCGTTCGTCGGGATTCGAACCCCAGACCTAACTTCCGGTGTTCGGCAACTTTCCCACTTGTGAACCAGAATTATTTATATAGGAATTAAAGTAAAAAAAAAAACTTTAAATATATAAACATTTAAGTGGCTTGAAATTTTCATTACACTTAGTACAGGGTTTACTTAAAAGGTGGTTATCATATTTCATTTGTTAAACATTCATTCTGCTTCCTTAACTTTCAGTCTAACATATGCTTCTCGTTGCTAAGTTTTTTAAAACAAGATGCAGAGCTTTATAAAAGTTGCAGAAGCGCTGCAGATGGGAAGAATTCTAAAAACGAAAATTTGTTGTTGAGCTAATCTCACTTGTGTGACTTAATCAGAACAAGACGATGAATTTTATTCTGATAAGAAGCATACGACTGCCTCTGCATAGGCCTTGAGCACCATATAAGTGATAATATGACAGACCAGCTCTGCGGTAATATTAAGAGACAGAATCCTAGGAAAAGGGTCTGAGGGTCTACCACCCCTCTTCCCTTACCACCAAAACACTAGACTGGACTTTCGTTTCGCCATGCATTTTCAGTGCCACTATACTACATGCACGCGATGCATTTACAAATATGCATGCCTTCTCCGGGATTCGAAGCTGGGGCTTTTGGAACCGCAGTCAGTGTACTAAACACTATCCCATCTGTGCGGCAAAAGAAAATTTAATTGTTTTGTATGATTAACGTATAAAAAATTGTAGTAAAATATATCTGTATTTTAGTTAGCTAAAAGAAAAATTTTCGGTGGTTTTACTGTCAGTATATTTTCAGCAGAAACAAAGCACTAAACAATACAGTTAATGAAGGATACTATTTTTCCATTAACTGGTGAAATGCTAAGTTTCTTTTTATAACTTCTTCCTAAATTTATTTTCGTATAAACGTTCAATTTAAGAAGGTAATAGGTATGGAAATGTGTTCCCAGTCAGAAATGTATTTGCTCATAAACGTATAAACGGATAAATTGTTTTGCTTTGGGGAAGAGAAAAAAACTAAAACGTAATAATTATTTTGCTTGTAAGTATTCGCATCGTTCACTTAAAAATCATTTTAATTTTATGAAAAACTTTTCACTCACAGTGTAAGGAACATTACGAGAAAATTCTGTATTTAGTAACCATAAGAAGCTCTGTAACTAACTGTTGAAATGATAGCAAACTAAATTCTGTTGTCTTTTTTGGAACATCCTGTTTATGAAACTTAATGTTGCATTGTTAGAATTTCACAAAAATTACATAAATAATGAGCCAAAGGATTCCTTTGGCTACAATAATGCTGCAAATTGTCATAATTATCAGACGGATATGGCTGAAATAATGCGGCAAATTGTCACAATCATCAATCGGATATGGCTGCAATAATGCGGCAAATTGTCACAATTATCAATCGGATATGATACCAATCCGATTTTCTTTAAATTATATCAAACATACAAATTATTAAAAAAATGCACATTTGAATTATTAAAAGTTTGATAATTTTACATCGCTTAGTTTGTTAAGCAGTTACAATCTGAGAAATAAGTTTAAGTTCTTTTGCCCATTCTACTCCGTAAATTAGCTCTTTTCGAAAGCGTCTTGGAACATAAATAAAAGATATTTTTCGTAGTCAATAGCCAACTTGCATTAAAAAAACAAACTTTTGCAAATTTTATGATAAATAAAAATCCATTGATAGTGTAATGCAATGTAACGCAAGATGATGTAAAAATAGTATTTTGGATTCCAAAATTTTAGAAATACTCCACTAAACGCATTTGCAATATAAAATTTCGTAAGAAAAATTACAGATAATATTAAAAGGGAAAGCTTATTTCTATTTAACTTAAGATGCAAATATTATTTAAATGTTTTTTGCGAAGTAGTAATCAGGAGTCAAGAGAAAAGTACAAGAATTCCGTATTATATAGAATTTCTGCGCTAGTGCAATTTCGAATTCCAGGTCGAAGGATTTGTGGACAACACCTGCAGCTTAACGCGCCGTTTCTCATTCCTGTTCGGACTGTGTCCGAAATCGACCAGTATTTCGATTTCCCGCTCGCTCCTGTCCTGCATTCAATTAACTGACCAGCGCCAAAGGTGTGGGAGGTGTCACATATGACGTTCCTGTCGCAAGGTTTAAGCTCATTCGCGTGGGCATTTCGTATCCTTCGATGAAATCCGGAGGTCTCGTGATAAATTTTCCAAACTTCCTCTGACTGTTCATTCTCGCGGTTTTAAATGGACAGTTACCATGTACGGTCATGGGAATATTTTCAGCGAGGCAGTTTCGCAATTATTAAAAATGTGACCGATTGTTTCTCGTTTAAAAAATAAGAAATCAAGAGTCCTTTCTGTTATTGTTTTAACTGCTGTAAAACAGTTTGTGGATGATTTGCACCAAACACGTAGAACAGCGATAATTCGAACAAAATGGTTACAAATTTAGGCTTTTGAAATAAAATTTTTTAAAATATAGTTTCTTAAATTTTACATTGGTAATACTCTGTCCTGTCATTTACTTCATAATTAGCATTCTTTGGGGATGTTATTAACAATCTCATCGGATTATTTGCAGTTAAATTCCTGCGTGAGTGGATTTTTTTACCGGAATTTCTAAATTTCGTATAGTAACAGCTGATTTAATTTGTGATTTAATGCATGTTTACTGGAAATCCTATTTTTCATATAACAGCCGCAGTTAAATTGTGATTGATTGTGTATTTTAAATCTAAAAAATTTAATTCTGGACGTTCTAAATCTCGTATAATAAATAACATTTGCAAAGAATTTATTTATTTGTTAAAAGAAAACCGACGATACATACAGATTTTTACCTTAATCCGCTAAATTTGGTTAAAAAGGAGACAAAAAGTGAAAGAATATATAGACGTTTGTTGTTGGCTTAGAAATTGTTAGCTTTAGAAAGATATTCTCATCCGATATTTTATAGTGGACTACCTTGTTCGGGAAGTCTGTTCTCTCAGAAGTATAGAATATTTAAAGGAAGCCTTTTAAAAACTTCTTCTGAAATGGATAAGATGACAGGGGAATTGTTACGGTTTCTATGCCAAGCAAATGAGAGTACTGATTAAGAAAAAGTTTTCTTTACGTTTCTCCTACCCTTGTAATATATAAAATAGAAAGTCTCCACAAAAATATCCCACTGACATAAATTCAGTGCTTTGCTTTAATAAATCACCAGTTATTTTAATAAGATCTATAAAATGTTTTCCCCTCTTTTTCCGCATGTCTTCGAGGTGTAAGGGGAAGAAAACTCAACGCATTTTCGGGAGGTCCGGAGTTGGAATCCTGGTGACAGCATTCTGGAGTTCTTCAATTTCTTTGCTTTGAAAAATTCTGAAAAGCTGTCATATGTGGCGCCCGAACCAAAGTGTGGTGGACGATGATTCGTCACCACCAGGATTTGGTGTCTAGGTTCCGTCATCTCCAGTCACCCTTTGAAGGTGGGAGTATATAAGATATTTTCTCCCTTCTTTCGGTACGCCTTCGTGGTGTAATTGGAAGCGTATGCATATCCGGGAGGCACGTATTTCGAATCCCGGCGATGGCATTGCACATTTTTCGAGTTCCAGCATCCGTATAACCTAAAGACTATATAAAGGAATCCCCAGGCCATTATTTTCGAGGAAAGTGTAAGCACCATCAGTGGTTGAGTAACTCAGGTTATGATGTTTTGTAGTTTTGCTGGTTGTTGGAAGAATGGTATATTCCATTTTGTGTTTTCGTGGACTTTTCCTTGTGTAACGAAAATGCAAACATTTTTCTCTTAGAAATGTATTTATGAAATCTTTTCTTCGTAGGCGAGATGCCATTTGAAGTCCTGTATCGTAACGAACTCAATTTAACGTAATCAAACTTCAAAATATTTGCTCTAATATATCCTCAATAAAAAAGTTCAATTTTATGTAGTATATATAATGGAACAAATTTGTGATTTATTTAACTTCGATAATATCTACTGAATTCGTTAAATAAATTTGAATGCAATGCTTATGAAATAAGGCTATGTATACCGTTAAACTCGAGTTATTAATCGATCATTGAGTGTTTCCGAGTCGATTTCGAGGTGTCATTTTAGACTTAATTAATTTATGCGTTTAATTCATATGAAGGAATATTTTGAACAATGAAATTATTTATGCGAATAATATATTAACATAATTGAAAGAATCGGATATATTAACTCAATAGGCTTAGAAAATAGGCTTGGAATGCGCAATAAACATAAATCTTAGCAGAATAAGATGCATAAGTTGAAAAAAATGCATTGCTACTTGTTTATCGATTTTGCATCATTAAAAATTGCAATTAAACTTTTTTTAATGCTGTTTCATTAAAAACCCAAATACTTTTAAGCAATTCGGAAAATTGAAATATACAGCTGATTTCTTTGCTGTTTAATATAATAATGAGTGTAAATTAATCTGTTAATGAATTTAAAACTTCAGCCAAATAAATAATCAATTTTAAATATCTTTTTTTTTCTAAATATTTAGCTAATTATTTTGTTGAAGAATTGATAAACTGTCTGTACAAAGGAGCATCCAAATCATAAGTATGAATTTATGTGTTTCAGATGTGACATCAGCTGATGTGGTGAGGATGCCAGAGTCACCAAGCGCGGTGAAACAGCAATTGGCGGCGCCATCTAGTGGCAGAAGCTCCGCTCCTATTTCTTCTCACAAAATTAGCTCAGGTATGCACGTTCATGACTTTTCCTTAATTCTGTAATGAAAAAAATACTGGCAGTCACGTTAGGGTTAATTTGGTACGAAGTGAATTTACTTGGTCTTGCAAAGTTCGCGATATTTGTGGGGTTTTACTTGATTTGGAAATGTTAATTAGACCTAAAACTCCTAATAAACGTAAAGCAAATTATCGTTATTTCTGAAATTACTACGGAAAAATTCACGGAAAGGTTTAAACAACTTTTTATTTAAACAGACTTTAGAATATAAAAGCACTCTCTTGAGCTAACAATACCAGTCACTTTCTGTTATTACCAAAGATTTAAATTTAGAAACAGTACCATGTCCAACTACTTTCAGAGACTTTACCTCTCATCCGCTGGTGGGTCGTCGCATTGCAGACATTGTCATCATATAATCTTATCGATAAATGCGATCTGTATGCACAAACTGTAACCTATTCTCAAATGAATAACTTCATGACGTAATAACCCTTGCACTTAGTAGGACAACTGCTTTGTATAACACTAAGTCCAGGATCCATTGATCCCAAAACAGCAGAAATAAGACTCTTCGTTAAGGAAACATGATATCCTACCTCAATATCGTAGTAAAATTCTAAACTCGTAGTTTTTTAATGTAAATCAAATGATTACGTTATTAATAGATACGGAATGGTAATAATGTAAAACAATCATTTTGCGAAATGCTGTATATTAAGTAGTTTTACTTTATCTTAGTATTAACTGATTCAGAACTGAGTGTAGCTGGAGTAAAGAAAAATCACTAAACTCCGTTTTCAAACATACTTTTTGATTTCCTGTAGAGAAATCTCAAATATGTTTGTAAGACGATTGGCTTACACAGAGAGACATTTTATTCAAAAATAAAATATTATCAGGGAATATAAAAAAATGTGAGATATATCCGCATCACTAATCACAAATTTTGGCAACGGTCCAATAAATACGTAGGTGTTTTGAATAATATTTACCAGACAGCATGGAGGAAGAGAAAGGGAAACATTTGGCAAATATGCTGTTGGAAACTGGGATGAGAACTCTTTGTTTCCACTATGCTTCAAATAACAGTACGGCAGATGCCAAAGTTGCAAAATCCTCTGATTCATGAAGTGGCGGCAGAAAGTTCAGGTTGCTTTCATTGAATGATGTAATTTATTATTTGGATTCAGTACATAAAACGTATGGATGGAAAGAAACTGTTAACCATAGTTAGAGTTACTGGAGTTGATGATGAAAGCAGTTAGTGGGTGTATGAAGACTTCCGCTGACCAGTCAGTCTCATGCGGATAGATCAATGAGAGAATGGTGAGAAACTTTTAAGCTCCAAAACTACTTCGAACTCCAGTCTGATGTTAAACATAGGTAAGGCAAAAGGCGTCAGGTAATTAATTAATCTACTGCGTGTTTTAGCAATTTTTATTTATGACACATCATTCATTTGAATTGACCTAATGTGCAACGATCGAATTCTTTTCCTTTAATTCAGCATTTTTAATAACTTATGATATATGTATCTGTGTCCGTTTTTCGTTATATTTTCATGGGAAATGGTGGAAATCTACATTAGGACGAAGGGAAAAAATGTACAGTTCCAACTACAATAATAAAAGTTTTCTAAAAGAGGCTAAAAAGTGTACGATTTTTTATTTCTTGCTAATAACTTAATCTTTGAATATCCTCTTTTGTTTCTATCCGTAAGAATATGACCTCGTAGGATTTTATCGCTTTGCAACTTGCGTTTCTCCTGCGCCTTGCTCTGAAATAAATGCGAAACAAAGGCAATAAACAGGACAGAAGTTCGAAAATTACTCTTTTTATTATAATTTCATCGATGTTTAAGGTAACGTTTTACTTACTTTTCATACGCGAGCTGTGTTGAAATTCTGAACGCTTGATGACCTATGTCCTAGTTTGGTCGATTGGCATTTGCATGATTGGGCGTCAAACATAAGACAGTTTTTCTGTTTTGCATATTAGTAAAATTGATATGATGATTGTACAGTTGCTGATCGTTTTACAGTTTATAATCGTCTTGTTTTATATTCGCAGCAAGTTATATACATTAATATTGTCACGAAGTTTTATATATGTAAATAATTTTACTGAAATTATA
This sequence comes from Stegodyphus mimosarum, assembly GCA_000611955.2. Lineage (NCBI taxonomy): Eukaryota > Metazoa > Arthropoda > Arachnida > Araneae > Eresidae > Stegodyphus > Stegodyphus mimosarum. Next base: position 371,824 of record KK113388.1, read on the forward strand.
TGTGAAATTATAATATTTTTGCATAATGTAACTAGGAATGCTTGAAAGCAACGAAACCGTACAGAAAAAATAAGATTACAAGAGCAAGTCTATTTAACATCTGAGTTAAATGGCTATCTGGATAGATTGGCGAGATACCGCCAAGCTGGCGATTAATTTGGCAAAACAATCGCTCAAATTCGTCAAACTCGGCAACTATTTGGCGACATTAGGGTCAGGTCCCTATATAACTGTAACTGTTTATTATTATGCCTCATTAATGGGCGTCATCATGTGGTCTGCTGCCCAATACAGCTTGATAATCTTGATTAAGGAGCTTGGCTTTCGCCGAATCATTGGTATTGTATCTGTATAACTGTAATTGTATAACTGTAACTGTATCCAGCCCTCATTGGCTTTCCAATAATTTCGAGAAATGGAAGGTATTAGAGATTTCACGGTGGCCGGGGGAAAACTGTATAAGGCCGGAGAAAGCATCAGTTTCTCAGTTGCTTAGTCAGCGTGAATTCGGAGTATTGAAGTATCTCCGTGTTAACTTTGCCCTTTAGATGCGCTTTGCACTACATTGTGTTTAACGTTCTTAGTAGTTTGAAGTGTAATTACTGATTGTATTCTATGATACTGAGATGAGCTGTACAAGTATTTTCGTGGAACGTTCCAGAACTGAAAACTGTTTCTTTTGGTAAAATGAATATTACCAAGCTATCATCGGTTCTGGGTGCATTCAATCTAACCGTACCAGTACGCCACGTAACAAATTCACTGAATTTATTAATATGAATTATACTCGTAATATGAGTCCGTTATGGATATGAAAATTACCCAAAGTCCAAATTCCATCCCAAATCATTTTATATCATATCCAAAGTTTTTATACATATAAAAACATAAAAAATTGCATGTATTGCATACACGTAATTTTTGTGATGGCTGAAATGAAATATCATATAAGAAAATCTGTTACGCTTATCTTATAATTCAAGTTTTCTTTTCCTTTCAATATTTAGCTTTCTTGTGGACAGGTAAAGTAGAAACGAAGTAAAATGATCGACAGTTACAGTCTTGTTAAAGATCTTAACAGATCTAAACTCCTAGATACCTCTTAATATTTAATGAGCTAATAAGGGTATGCAACATTGTAAAGGATATTTTAATTTCTTTTTCTTCTTTTTGACGATATGCATTCGCAGCACATTTTCTCATCTATACTTTTAGCAACCCATTCAATATTCAACCGTCACGCAACAGATTCATGTTACAATTCCCACAGTTTCCCGCAATACATAAAAATACATTTTTGAACTAGTTTTAGAAAAGAAAGATACAGGATGAGAAATGTAATATAACATCAGGTGTGGTCTTTCTCAACTAGCATGTAAAAAGTATTGACCTCTTTTTAGAAAAAAAATTCGCAGATGCGTCTTAGAAAGGTATTAAAATATGTTTGGTTATAATAGCTAATTTGATACAATGTTTGTTTATCAACGGTCGATTCAGATTCAACGGTTATTTAAACTGCTCGGAACATATTAATGTAAACACTTAAAAGCAAATCATGTAAAATATTGAATTAAATCCAAAAGCACGCTTTTAAAGAAAAAAAAAACACATGGAAAGGAGAATTGTATTCAGCACTGTTTATTTGCGATAAAATACTTTCCTTATTTGGAATTTTTTTCGCGTAGTAATAAGAATGTTTTTCTAAAGTGTTTGTTGATAAAAGAGGGATTATAATAGATTAAAATTAAATAAAAACGGAAAATATTTGAAGGAATAAATAATTAAGTATACTAGTAACTAAAAATATAGGAATACTAAGTGTGAATTTAAAGTCAAATTATTACTAGCCAATGCAATTATTCAACTCGATATTATGTGCTTATAAAAGTGCGAGTATTATTCGTGAAATTTTACTTTTTATTTAAATGTGTCTATGAAACTAATTTAGGAAATATATCTTAATAATTTACTTACTTTCAAATGCTGCATGTAAATTAAAATCGACATCAAGACTTATCTTAGACACCAGCTACTTAACAGCTGTATTATATTTAAACATTTCTTAAAGCCTTAAATTGTGTGTATTCTAATTCATACTTGAAAAAAGAAAATGCAGAATGCAAAACTTTCAGTGCAGATACAATGAATCGCTTTGTAAATCAGAAAATCATATGTAAATAACTGTTAGTAGCATGAAAGTATTATAAATTTCTTATTGCCGATGAAAAGATATATTTTACTAAAAATTCCTTATTTTGTTGTTATATGTTGTAATAAATTATTCTATCAAAATAAATTTTGATGCAGTTCTTTGATATTATGCCTTCAATTAAATTCATACTAAATATTAAACCCGAAGAGAGTTTCTGTCTCTTTTATGTTTTTATAATCAGACATACTGTTAATGCAGTTAAGAAAGCATTTATGCAGCTAATTTATGTAGGGCAGTCGGTATATCAACGTAAATGAAAAAACTTATATATAATAATCTACTTTATAAAATATTTATTAACAGCATTTTTCAGTTATACTATAAGTATTTTCCTCCTCCTTTCCGCATGTCTTTGTGGTGTAACTCCACACACTCGACGCGTATTCGAGAAGTCATGGTTCGAGTCTCGTCAGGGGCTTTGCTCATTTTTTTACGTTTCCACACCACAAAACTCTAATGGCTCTACAGTAGCGATCGAACTGAAAGGTGGTGGACAATAAGTCGTCACCACCAGGATTTGGCGATTGGATCCCCTTGTCCCCAGTCGCCCTTTAAAATGGGGAATATATAAACTATTTTCCGCCTCCTTTCTGCATGCCTTCGTGGTGTAATGGTAGCTCACTCGATGCGTATTCGAGAGATTCAGGTTCGAGTCCCGGAGAAGCATTGCTCATTTTTCACGTCTACCGCATAAAAAAAACCTGATGACCTAACTTATCACATTCCTTTAGATTTGATAAAATTAACTTTTACCACCCAATTACTTTGCTTATTGTATATGAATATTTTCCTCAATGTACATAAATTATTGATGTATTTATTATTAATAAAATTTCAGGTATGAACGGGGCTCATTCGCCTCATTCAAGCACACCGTCAGGGCGGACTCCTTCTCCTCCTGGAGTTGCTACATCTGTGGTAACGCTACCAGCTGCAGCCCCTCCAGTAAACGGCCCGCCTGACTTGGGAATAGGAGTCAATGTTCGTCCCCTTAGCAAGCTGAAACGATTCTTGACAACTCTGCAACAGTTCGGAGCAGATATATCTCCGGAAACGGGGGAGCGAATGCATGGGCTTATACTTGGGCTAGTGGTACATATTTCCAATATAAATTTGCAATTTTAATCTATTTATAATATTAATATTTTGCTTAATTTGTTATTTTCATAATGCATTTAAAAAAACAGTACGTTTTAGGTACTTACGTATTAACGCAGCCATCTTTGCGCAATTTGACGATATTTTAGAGACGGAAAAGAATGACTTATAGCTGTAAAACATTACCACATAGATAACTTTGCTTTCATTAGGTATTATTATTTAAAATAAATCATAGCATTGAGGACTACATCAATAAACCTATTTACAAGAGGTTTTTGTTTCTTTTAGTTTGGCAGAAACAAGGACATTACATCGCTTTAGTATTTCTGGAGTAAAATACTGCATTATCTACATATGTGTGACATGTATTCTTTGTTATCATAAAATATACACGACGTTAAAAGACTGTTTAGTGAATGAACACTAAGTCTTTGAAAGTACTACAAAATCAGTAGAAGGATGTATAGAACCTTTTATTAACTAAAATAAAGTTTAACAGTTGGCACCACCTCTTACTTACAGAAACTAACTTTTTGCTTTTGGCTTAAATCAAAACAAACTGGTTAAACTTAAAATTATAAAGATAAGTATAGCCTAACGGCTTCACAGATTAACTGTTGCACAAGCTGGGTCTGACCGAAGTCCATGTAAACGGCGCAGAAATTTAATCGCGAGAGAATCAAAAGCGTGGCCATCAAGCAGACAGAACAGGTTCTGAATTCTCTGTCCAAAACCTTCCTTTAAATACTTCTTCTTCCTACCTAATCTGAATATCGCGCGTGTTGGAGATTTGCATTCTAGTAGGAGAATGAAGTGATGCTTGATAAAATGAACCCTACAAGTTAATTTGACCTAACTACCGAATTACATTTGTAGTTATTTTTAATTCAGTAACAAAGCAGTTTTAGCGAATAAAATTCTAAATCGAATATTTTAAGTGCACGTTTTTTAATATTCATATTATATGAATTACATTTGTTTTCATTTCATGGCGACAAAAAGAAATGGCTAATATATTATTTAGTGCTTTTCCCGACCACGAAGCGATTTTACCATTGCTGTATCTGAACATATATGCTAGATAAATAGCTCGCAGTTGTATAACTGTAAAATTATAAACCTGAATCCGCAAAATGTAGTTCCTTCTATATTGGAAAAATACTTTACTAAGAATTGTTTTATTTCTTTTAAGTGCGTCCGTTGACTATAACCAATATTCATTGTAACTGTGTTTTGCATTAAGCATTCTATCAGCAATCTGAATAGGAATTAATATTTCGTGTAATTAAAATGTTATTTTATGCCTTCACGTAATTTAAACAATGTGACGATAATATTAAATTACTTTGCACTGAGTGTTAGTTATAAGCATTTTGTCATGATTCGTTTTCGCAATAACTCTATTAGTTTAATGCAATAAACCGAATTAAATTTGTAATTAGTATTCACTAGTAATGCATTACAATTAGTACATATATAACTGCACAAATTTACAGTTTATATTATTTATAATTGTAATTAATGGAACATGGAGTTACGCAAGTTACGTGAGCACCTAGTCGATATTTAAATATGAACTATGTTTGAAATATATAATTCTTAAAATTTGAAATTCTATACTGCGGAGGTACGTTCTTAAATTTAAAAATGTTCTACGAATGCGTAAGACTTCTCAAAATTAAGCAGTCAGTATAGTGTTCAACCAGCAATCAGTATAGTGTTCAACCAGCAATCAGTATAGTGCAGTCATTGAAATCTCGAACTTAAATTTCGTAAATTTTAATTATTATATAAAAATGACAAAGTGTATTAGGTTCATAGTTTTTATTCTTGAAAAGTACGATTCTTACTTAGATACGCTGACAGTTTCAAATTACAGTTCTGCAGCTAACAACAAATATGTATTTGTAATTTAAATGTAATAAGACAGAATAATTAACTATAATTTGTTGCAAAGTTATATCATTTAAATAAATCACTCATAATTGCTCCTACTACAAAAAGATGAAATGACTTTTTAAGTATTAAAACACTGAAGAAATTATGAAAAGGGAATTTAAATTTCAAATTCAAATCTAAATGTCCTTACTACTTATTTTATTGCTTTAATAACCAGATTTTTGACATCTGAAATTCTTGTTTAGAGCATTGCAATCTGATAAAAAATATTTAAATTTTAGTACAATATGCAGAAAGTTTTATGCCATTTAAAATGTGAAACCATAGCTGCATTTAGTTCGTGTTATCCATAAAACTGTATTTATTTAGTACCTATGGTGATTTTAAGTCATTAGAATTTAATCTTGAAAAGTATTCTTTATATATTTTAAAATAAAAGCAGCTTTTTAAAAAATAATTTTAATTTTTCCCCAGAGTTCTACTTTACCAATCGAAGAATTCCATCAGAAAGTTCAAGATCTAACAAATTATCCTTTAAGACCATTTGTCGTGCCATTCCTGAAGGTAAGAACTCTTGTTTTCTATTTCAGTATTTCTATTCAGTATCTCGATTTTCTAAATTCTCATAGAAAACCGCAGATAGCTGTGCATCATTAATTTTTTATTTGAGATTACAACGTAACTAAATGTTTTCCTTAACTTGTTTGACAATCTCAGAAGCGGTCTAATAAAAGCGTATATCATTCGCTAGTGATCTAAACAGGTTGAAACTTTTTACCATTCAGAATGTAAACGTCGATGCGCATTTAATATACGTATTTTAGTAACCAAAAGGAAACAGAAGCGAATTTATGTAAATAGTTTATTAAGAAATTTGTTTATTAATACTGAGTTTATTATTCTCGTCTCTATGTATGTCACAAATAATAACAAACATCGTCTGGTTAAAAGAAGAGTTATCGTTGAAATAAACGATTTTAAATATCTAAACATTTACAGCAATAAATTTCAAACATTTCTGCGATTTAATCTAAAGTAATGAATGCAATTAATTAGAATCAAATATTTAAGAAATTCATTTGATATATATTTAAAAAAGCAGTAAATTTTTAACCTAAAGTAATCGAGTTTGCTTTCGTCAAGAGAATTTCGCTTTGCAATTTCTCAGAAACTCTATTTTCTGTGTTGCTTAAAATGGTTTATAAACACTTGTAGTGTAAAATTTATAATAACGATGTTTATATTGTATTTGTTTGAATGTAAGTTGCCATTGATTAAAAACTGACCACATAAAATAGAAAAATTAAAACAGCAGAACATCTGAAAATTTTTAGATTTTATATTACATCTAAAGGGGTGTTTATTAACGTTTTATATGTTACCTTTATTTATTAAATATCATGTTTTTCGCACTTAAAATAAAATACATTTCAACAACAAACAATACCAGAAAGTACTTGAAATCTAATTCAACAAAAGTATCACAAAATATTTAAAAAGAGCATATCTTTAGAATTTCCGATACAGAGAATCGCCCGCTGGAGATAAAATGTAATTTTTTCTGTACAGTGTTGCCATTGCTCGCTTCGTCGAGTTTGTTAATAGTTTATTTGTTAATCAACAAAGTTTTACAAAATATGAAATAGATAATAAAACAAATTTTAAATTCCAAATTTGGACTTCCAGATGTCCATATTCGAATGGAGGACTGCGTTATTCAAAATTTGATGTCTCTAGGTACCGTTGTTGTTTCACAGTACGAAACACATACATACATTCAAGCATATTTTTCATTATTTAATTTTTTTTAATATAATGTATGTGGATTCTAATCTTTGGTGGCAACAGTTTGAAAAGTGAAACGCCGTTTTATAGTGTACGACGCAAAAAATAGCTGTCAAAACGAAACTAATAGCCCCTTTGGGCTAGAAATAGAAATAAATAAAAAATTAATCGCGCTAGTTCTGTAGTACAAATCTATAAGCATTTTTTAACCACGAATAAAGTAACAAAAGTGTCTGCTTGTGGGTGCTTAAATGCGGTATTTGTTTTGGAATTTTATTTAATAGCAAAAGAAAGGAAGAAATCTCTAAATGGAAGAGATGGCTTTAAAACTATAGAGCAGAAGATACAGGTGTTTAATTATGATATTAAAGAAAGAACAGTCCTGAACAGCAATGAGACGTAATACATTGGTTAACTATGAAACATAAAAACAGATATGCAATTTTTTCAAGACGCAATGGTAACAGCCATTCTATTTCTTCCTACCAATTGGCGCTTTCCATTTAATGCTAAAATATTTATCAAATGCATATCATTAAATGAAAGTTATTAAAAAACAAAATGTTACTTTTTTATAATTGTGATTTCATAGAAGCAAAATTATCCCATTTTGATTTTACAAAAATAATCAGATAACAAAAGCAACTTTTATCCAGTTTTATAGCAATCTAAAAATAGATTAGTTCGCATATGTTGATATCAGTCAAATATTTAGAAAAGCTGTCCGTAAAGAAAACCAAAACCCAGCCCCCCCCAAAAAAATCATGAAAAGGAGTAATGATAATTTCATAGAGAGAACTTGATATTCTGCGTATCAGATTATTTCAAAGCGAAAATATCAAAATTAATTACTTGAATGGAGGAAAATTTTATGCGAAAAAAATGGCACTAAAATACAAAAGAGGTCAAGAAATCCAAGCAAAAAATTGCTTAAAAATTGTTAGACGATTGGTCCCATCCAGACGAGAGCAAAAACACATCATAGATGGAGAATTGTATTTTAGTCTATTCTCAAGGGTGGCATTAAGTATCATTATTGAACGATTTTTAACTCTATGCACCTCAGGATAAAACTTGTAGAGACATTAGGTTTTATTAATGCAAGAGATGTAAAAAATGTGCAATACTCTCGCCAGTACTCAAACCTGGACCTGTCAAATACGCCGAGTGTGCTACCGTTATGCCACGGAGGCATGAAGAAAGAAGGAAGAAAATGCCTTATATAGTCCTCCTTTTAAAGGGCTACTGGGGATTAGGGGACCTAATCGCCAAATCTTAGTGGGGAAGAATCATTTTTCACCACCTTTTAGTTCGGTCGCCACTGTAATGACATCAGGCGTTTTTGAAGTAAGAGAAGATGAAAGTGAGCAAAGCCCTCGCCGGGGCTCGAACCTAGACCCCTCGAATACGCACCCAGTGTACTATCGTTACACCACGAAGGTAGGCAAGAAAGGAGGGAGAAAATGCCTTATAAGCTTAAAGAAACATTCGGAAAAAAGCAACGGTATGACGCGCCATAGACGATGAAGGCAGTATTTCTAGGAAAACATAAATGGTTCTTTTTATTTTAATAAGTGCATTAAAAAGCTCTGATCGTTTTAATCATACACCACCGAAACAAACTTCATTTAGTGAAAATATAGTTGAGAGTACAATAATTGTGGCAATTGCTACATAACCTATGAAATTTCACATTTATATGACAATACCATTAATTCGAATTCAATATTCTTATTCTGCTTAACTATTTCTGTTCTGTCCATTTTAATTTGGTACAATAAAACTTCAACTAAATGTTTATACGCGTTTCTTATTGTACAAAATCAACAAATTTTTCTTTGTTTACGTAGAATCAAAACTTGAAATTGATCATGCAGATCATTGTCACATTTCCTATGTACTTTATTTACTTGAATCATATATTTTGAGTAAATAAATGAAATATTTTTTAGTCCAACCTGCCATTATTGCACGCGGAACTTCTACATTTCGCTCGTTTGGCTAAGCAGACGCCTCAGCAATACATTAGGCAGCATGAGCAGCTAATCATAGAGCCAGGCTCCCATGCCAGTGGAGAGCCCTTCGAAATTTTCCAAACGGATGCCAAAGAAAATATTAAAAGGAGAACCCCACCGGAAACGTAAGTACTAATATTTATGTAGTCAGTACCTATGTAATGTAAATTAAACGTGGTATTCTTCATCGTGTATGTGTTTGCATTTTAATATGAATAAAATATTGATGGACATAGTTGCTTCTGTGTTATAATTTTCATAAAAGTATTTAACTTCCGTGTATTGTAATACATAAATAGGTATTTAATGGACTGCATGTCTATTTAAATCGGTTTTTATTAAATCGGGTGTGTCATCATTCACGTATTATGCATTGTATTAGCATATATTCATAAAACAAGAAAATGCAGTTTCAAAGCCAGGAAAAATCCCCTTTTGTTTTAGTAATGATGTTTTAAATATACTGTAAATCCTATCCGAAAGCGAGGAGTTACGTAATTAATGCGTAGTTCACTCTTTTGGGAAGCATACTTTGAGTGGAATTTCTGGAGTGTAGCCAAGCAACTTATCGTTATGTCCAGTAAACAAACAGAGAGCTTAAGGAGGTTGTAAAAGCCCATTTTATTAAGAAATCAAATAATTGAGCTGAAGGCACTTGTTATGCTTACAAAACCAGCCAGCATTTATGGGGTAATTCAAAAGTAAGGAATTCAATTTAAAACTAAGCTAAATCGTATGTTAGCCAAAGGCTGCACAGAAGTAATTAACGCTCAATTTGACTCAAACTTATATCGGCGGGACAATCACTATTGGCAAGAGTAGGGCAACGTCGAGACAATGCTATCTTAGAATATCAACTAGTAACGTACCTCTAACAGGCTAAACATGCTCTATCTATGCAGTCTAAAACTTAAATACAGTCTCCTGCTACCTCATATGAATACGCGCAAATTAAAATTAGCATTCTGGTATGAAAATGGAAAGGGAGAAATGACAGTGAGCATAAAATAACTAATTAGATAAAATAAATAAATGCCTAAAAAATGCATTGCCTTTATAGCAAAGTCTCGTTCCACAAAGTTAAGTTTCTATTTGAAAATTGAACTAGATGCAGTTGATGTTAAGAAAATGTGTATGATTTAAACAAACATAAATGTTGTTGTAATTAAAAAAACCAAAGTTAATTGAAAAGATTCTTATTACTACTTTAAAAGTAATGATGGAATTAATTTGAAAGTCAAAGAACAAAAATCAACGTTATAACTGCAAATTTTTACAGGATAAGTTTCGATGGTTTTACCAAACTTCAGCTGTCAAAGCGCAAATGAACTTTGGCAGCTGAGGATGATGGTTCGGTAAAACCATCGAAACTAGTCCTGTGAAAATTTGCAATTAAAACTCTGAATTTTTGTTGTTTGACTTTCAAATTAATACTTACTCGGCGTGTTAATTTAAAAAGAAAGCTTGGGATTTTTACTTGGGACAAAGACTGACGCAGCTTTTGAAAGTTTCAACACTTAGCTCAAAAAAGAATAGTTTATAAGAATGAATGAAAAGATAATAGTTTTTTAATGTCAGTCATAAATTGCTCTCTTCTTTCTTCATTTCAGAACAGGTGTTCCTTGGGCTTGTTTTAATAATTCGTTTAGCTTCTTGTAAGTTAAAGGTGCTTTGTTGTCTTCATTATCATTGCTTTCACTCTTGACTGATATTATAACAACATTTAGTTTGTAGAGACATTAGGTTATTACGAAGCAGGAGAAGTGAAAAAAAAGCAACGCCTTCGCCGGGAATCGAACCACGGACCTCTCGGTTACGCGTCGAGCATGCAGATCACTACACCACGAAGGCATGCGAAGAAGGCGGGAGGAACGTTATAAGTTTTTCATTCGTACTTTATCGTCATTTCAAGATTAGAGTTTTGATCTTTACTTCTTTCGCATCTGAAAATCCAACGTCACGAATTGCTTTGCAGTTTATGCAATTTTTTGGCTTCATTGTCAATCGTTGGAAATCCTTTAAAACTGATGATAACTTCTGGTCACAGCTAATGTCAGCTAGAACTCAAAAGCTGATAAAGAATGAATATTGTACCTCGTACCAATGAAATTCTGGTGTTGGACAAATTAAATTGAAACACATACGATAACCTTTTCTCAAATCCGCGTACAATAATACATAAAAGCCAAGAATTTTATATATCAGGATAAGAGAAAGATAATTTATAACCCATGTAACTTTTCTGTTGCAAATAAATGTCACGTGATCAACTACCTAAGCTCTCAGCCATTGCCTGGGATATACTACATCAACAAGAATGGTATGGTATAAGCTAAAGGCATGGAAAGGCATGACGTTAAGTGAAAAATTTACTAATTTGTAATTTTTAATTATAATTTCAAAATTTTGAACGTAGAAATGTTTGAGTTACAGAGTAGTTATTTATCAATGAACGTGCTTGATGTTTTGGTTACCTTTCTGTAAACTTAATTATTGCTATAATTCGATGGAATTTATCTTAGAAGTCAAATTTTAAAATATAAAATAATGTAAGTTTACATTCTGTCTTTAGACTTTCTTGAAGTTTTAGTAAGCAAGAAATAGAAAAAGAGAAATCAGATTTTTTTCTATGCCTAAACAGTTCAAACATTATAATTTACATTTTATTTTGCATTGTAGTCCCAGAATATGTGTAAAACATTATATTTTTGCAACGCGTCTGGCTCCTAAACTTTCATTCCTTATCTTTATTGGTAATAGAATTATTTTGTGACTTAATAATCCTGCAAAGTTTCTTTTATTTAACTTTTAGAATTATTACATAATTCTTCATTAACCAGTTGTTTTATGTTCTGGATCTTTACTATCACTTCTCTCTTCCATTTCCCTACCAGAATTCAAATGAGGTAGAAGCAGATAGTACTTTAAGGAATGTTTCGGGGATTTAATTCAGAGCATGTTTTGTCTCTGGCCATGTTAGTAGGTTAGCTAGGTTAGATAACACTGTATTATTCAGGCTTTGCATTAGAGTTACTAATATTTAAATTTTTACTCAGATAAGCTTTAAATTTTTGTATAATCCTTGGCTACCAAACTTAAAACTTAGCTTTAATTTGAAATTGGAATTTATTATTTCATAAGTTGCAAATCCATAAGTGGTTGGGTATGTTGTAAGCTCAAGTCGTGCATTTATATTCAATGTTCTGATTTAATAAAAAGTTTCTGTACACCTTTTCAAGTCTGAATCGTTAACTTTTGACGCAGAGATAAATCATTTTAAGTCTGTTAGGAGTTTGTTGCTAGTTTATGCTGTCAAAGAAAATCAAACTTTGTAAATTTGTGGAGTCATTATAATTTTTTTTGAAGCAAGAGACGTGAAACATGAGCAATGCCCTCGCCGAGATTCGAACCTCGGGCCTCTCGAATGCGCGCCGAGTGTGCTGACCATTACACCACGAAGGCATGCTTATAAGGCGGGAGAAACACCTTACAAACTGTATCCACTAAACTAGAATTACTGATTTGTAGTTGTAGGAAAATCAATAACGTCGTCTAAAGAAACATAAAGCGTAGCGATGTGTATTTTCTTAGCGTTTTAAATAAAAGTTATCAAAAATAATGATATTAATAATTAAAAAAAAGATTCCCTCGCTTTATAACTGGATTTTTTAGATTACAGTAATGTGCGCAGGAACTATCTGCGTAATGAGGTTAATGCCTTAACTCCCAAAACGTCCAAGCAACCAATCCTCGTAGGGTTTAACCAGGGTTTAATCCTCGTAAAGTTAATACTATTCATGCAATATACCACTCGGCCGCTAGGGAATCTCCTGAGCATTGCTTTAATATTATACTGAAGATATTTAACTGATACTGGAAAATCAATATATGCGGGCATAATAAAACTTCAGAATTACTCTAATGTCTTTTCTAGACGTTCCAGAGAGAATGGCTACTCAGACAACAGTTCAGATGGACCTCCCCCTGCCAAAAGACAGCAAACTCTGCCTAGCCCCACACTCGGGGCACGAATAAGTCCCGCGGGTGCTCCCAATCACCTGCCTCCTAGTCTCAACTTCAGATTTGAAGAAGGTCTGTACAGGGATAGAGAAAGAGATAGGTACGAGAGGTATGATCGATACGACAGAGAGTTGTGCCGGCCATATTACAGTAAGTAAAGTTGAAATTATTTTAATCTTTATCATCATAATAATTTAAAGGATTTTATTATCAAAATAATCATTTTGCTGTTTTAATATTTATATATAGTATTTTAAAATATCGTTACATTTGACATACAAGTTCTAGTTGTATTTATGTTCTAAAACCATAACATAAATAAAATGTTACATAGAATGTTTATTTTAAGATAAACACTTATTACATTAATGCAAAAATAATTAAAAGGATATTACGTATATTTGCGCGTTCGGTAGAAATCAAATTTTTATTTTTGAAAAAAAATTTGCCAATTTCTTTAAAAGGAAATGATTTAGTACCGAAAAATCTCAGTGGATTTTAAATGCATTTCGTCCGATGATTAACATCGATGTATTAGGTGTCCTACTGTGCATCAAGTTTTGAAGACAACTCGAAAAAGCAACAATTCAATTGAGCAGTTTAAATAGAGACATCTTAGAATCTCAAACACTGCATTCTAAATTTTGATCTTGCAACAGATGAACTGCTATTTCTCTGTCCTTTCGTTTTGCGCCTGATAGAATAATGTAAAAATAAATCTTTTGCTGAATATGCCATGTATGTTGCGAATGTTTAAAAAATGTATTGCGAATGATTCCGTGAAACGTAAAATTTTAATTTATTGTGTGTATTAATCATATT
>KK113388.1:385893-406018 GCA_000611955.2 Stegodyphus mimosarum
AATGCGTTTATGCCAATGTTTTTTACAGTCCTGGAAACATAGTTTTTAAAATCGTTTCATGAAGTCCTTTTATTCAAAAAAAAAGATTAATTGAATTATCTTTTACTGTATCGATAGTCCCGAAGAAGAATACTACAAAGCGACAATTTCACCTGTTGGAATTAAAAAGAAAAAAAAAAAAAAAAAAAAGGGAAAAAGGGACTTCCACGCGAACAGTGTTTACCATTGCGATAATTTTCCTTGTGAGTTTTCAACAGATATTTTCTACTTACACTTTACACGTATTTATTAATTAGTAATTCTGATAAAAATTATCTTGTAATAATCAGTTTTAATGTAACATATCAGTTTTTTTATTGGAGCCGGAATTCTCAACAACTCCTGTAATGTTTGTTTCTTTGCAGTTATTATAGACACACTAAAAAACAAGTTTTACAGTTTTAATTTCGGAATGAAATTTTTGTACAAATGAAATATTTACATTTCTAATAAGAATACTTAAAAAATTCTGAATTTTCTAGCATCACTATAACATTTATGAAACATAATTTAATAAATATACAGATATACGATGAATTAATATGTGGCACTGGGGAATGCTTATGCGACACTAAGGAGCTAGCATGTGGCACCAAGGAATGTTTCTGTAATAAACACTAGTTCACATAAAAAAAAAAAAAACTGTTTTTACAATGCATTAGATAAAGCTTTTATCTAATTTTAATTTTATTTATTATTTTCGCTCGCTTTTGATTTCATACGGCGTAGTACTAGCTATACATTTTTGCAAATTACATACATGACTGCGCCATGTGTAGCAAAGATAAAGAAACATAAGATGATCCGCATTTGAAAGGCTCCTTATTAATTTGATCTAATTAATTCCTTTCATAATAAAGTTTAAGAGCAAACAAATAAAATGAATGCATTACGCTGTGAAATTGCATCAGTGTGCTATAAATGTTAGAAAGTTTTAGTAAGAAGAAATTGCAGTTATCTACCTTAATAGAAAATTGGCCTCATTTATAATGAGCGTTTATTTTTATTCTAATTATGGCAATGCACTCGGTTGTTATCTGGCTAAATGAAGGCATGCTTTTCTGACGAGCTTTCTGGGGAAAAATGGCTCGTGTACACATTAAAAATAGGGAAAACCACAAAAACGCCCATACAGCCAACCCGCCGGGATTCGAATTCCCGAAGAAACTACCAGTGTTCAGCGACTTTATATAACTGGGCTGTTGGTACGCCTTTATGCTGAGGGAGTGGTTGAGTAATTCGGAAGTATTGAATAATATTAGTAAATGACTAATAATGCTTTATATATGAATTATCTAAGAAGATGAAAAAAATTGATAATTAAAAGTTTTCATTGTGGTATGTATATTTGAAAAAATGTATTATCTTAATATTTTTAATCCTTTTCTTTACATGATAATTCAATATTTTAACGCTCAGAGGATTTAAAAATGTCTAATTATATGAGTTAAATACTTTAATAATAGTTTAGAAAGTGAATGCCGTTATGTTAGTGATTAAGTAATTTAAAAAGTATTTTTTATTTGATTTCAGGTTCTGTCCATCGTGATTTTACAGATGACAGAGATATGGAAGACGAGTGGAAAAATATACACACGGTAAGCCGCAATTAAATAAATTTGTTTGATTAATATAGAACACATCCCACTCATTGCTATCCAAAATATCACAAAATAGTGCTAAATTCCCTTTAAAATTCTCTAAAATTTCACGAGAACCTAATAAACTTGCATTTTTCTGCTCAGCATTAAATTTTACAAGAAATTTTTCTTAATGCCAATATACAGATATTGCAAGCTGTATTTGATAAAAATATTTATGAAACTTTCCGAGCGATTTGTATTCTTAAATACTGTTATTCAGTTTATGTATCTGCAATCAGAACGTTAAGTTTTATGTAACTTTACGAAGTACATCCTTAACTCAGCGTGTATATTATTAACTACAAGTATTCATTATGTTTTTGTGTTTAAAAATTTTTATGTATCAAAAAACACGAAGTACGTGCAGTTTTGAAAAGGATAAAAGTGCTCTCAAATTAGTCCATTCATTTATTTACTTAGTAGAGCTATGATAAAGTATGCTATACTGTTTTTCTTCTTTGATCATCCATTGGTAAACTAAATATATTTTCAATGCTGAAACATCAACACTTTATACTTGTTGCTTTCAGATGCTCAACTGCATTCTTGGTATGGTGGAGAAAACTAAACGGGCTCTTGCAATCTTACAACACAGAAGCTACTCTGACAGGCAGGATGTCGCCCTCTGGCGAAGTCGACACCTGGACGGGACAGAATTCGATATCAAAAAGAGAGCTGCCGACATCTTACCTCATTACAAAGCCAGTGAAGAAGTCAGGCGAAGGCCGGGTAAGTAATCGAACATGGACCGCTAAGCCTAGATTTATTATTATGCAGATGCTGGGTATATGGGTTAAGAAAACTCTTTGCCTGTTGACGATTTCATACATACTTTATTTATGGATGCATTTTGTAAGAATTGTTTCCTGCAGTTCCTTTTTACAAGTTTTAAAATGTATTTTGTTTTCCTTTTTATTTTCCTGCATGATAGTAAAAATCAATTTAAATCCCATTTTAAGCCATTAAAACCGTAAATCTAAAAATTTGTTTCGAAAATATCTTTGTTCGAAAGTTTTGTAGGGAATATGACTCCGGAATGCAACTTAGCAAATTCATTAAGTAGAAAAACGCAAATGCAAAGTCTTGGTTTCGACAGAATGCAGAGTATTATCTGTAAAAATAAAATTATTAAATGCCTATTAAAATAACAAATTACAAGCAAAATGTTAATTGCTGCTTATGTAGCTATTCAAAATATTAGTATGTATATTTTCGTGTATTTTGCTTTATTTCTGGCCTTCATTCTGTTCAGCCTTAACATTAGTTTTAAAATTTTAATTATAGTTGATTTACTTAATAGTTTTAACGTTAATAAAACAAGATGTATTACTTATGTTATGTAATTTATGCAATAACAGAAAAGTATATTCTATTAAAATAAATATTCAGTATTTTATAAAAGATCCGAAAATTTTTATATAACCGAAAATCTTTATTAAATTATTATTTATTAAATTTTATTTAATTTGAAAAAATTTTATTTTGACTTATTATTAAAAAATATTCAATTTTCTATTAGTATTTATTAAAAACAATCTTCAGTGGAGCCTGTTTATCTGGGAAAAGGAATAGGGAACACTTCGGATGATATTTTTTCTGATAATGCAGTGGGGACAAATTTCAGCAGCAAAAAGAAAAAATAAATGCATAAAATACTATTTGATGGAAAGTGTGCATTGCAACATACTCATGTAGGTAAATTATTCGGAATAAAAAATGATCGATTTTTTTCCTCGCAGGCTTAGGAAATAGCAATGCTGGATTAAATTTTGATTAACATTGAGCATACAAAAGTAATTTCTTTATCAGGAATTTCACAGTCTATTATTTTTGCGTACAATACATTGACGTCAGCTGTTCTCATTATTTTTCCCCAACAGTCCTCAGATGTCGGCCAGTACTAAAGCCAGAAGCGGTGGTCACTTTTTTATGGAGGCACCTAATAAAACGTGTAATTAGTTCTAAAAAATAAAAATATGAAAATGTATTTAAAATCAATATGGATTTAATTTGGATGATTAAATATAAAAGAATTTTAATTAGTACGAAACCAGCATGAAAAAGCGAAAATTTTAAAACTAATATCTAACTATTTCAGATTTATTTGAGAGATATTTTGGAAATTTATATGTTTAGAATTTCATAAGTAACTTTTGTTCTCTTCCTCCCTCAAGTATCTGAAGGACTGGTGGCACAAAGGCAACCCCCGTTGCTGCCATTGCCAGAAGACGCAGTACACGAAGTGAAGCGACAAGCTGTTGCGGAACTGCAAAAAGCAGTCACAGCTGCAGAGAACAAAGCGAGTGAACTTCTGGCTGCAGAAAGGGCAAAGATGGAGCGCATGCTTTCTGAAGCTCGCAGACAAGCCGCTGAAGAAACAATGGCTGCAATAAACCATCAAGATGAGTCCACAGAGGTTAGTTACCCTGGCGCTGTTATTATTTCTACTTTTATGCTCTTGCTAGCTGCCTCCTGTTGCGAAATAGAACTTTATATAATAAGTCACAACGTTTTTATTAAGTTCACCAATGAAGCGCGTGGCTAGAAATACGTAACACGATATTTGTAAGTCATAGTGAAACGTCATAATACTGGCTGTTATAAGATTTGTTTTTCCATTTACCATTTGTAAGATGCGTTTGCGTATTTATAAAAAGTAATTTAGTTGCATTTTGTTGAATCGTTAGTCTTTTAAACTAAACGGAAATAAATATCGAAATCTCTTGAGCTCTCTCTATTTGTGTTTAGAAAGAACACAAGTTAATACCGAATTCTTTGATTGCGTTTAATTCATATTTTGTATATTTTTAGGTACTAGGTTTTTCACAAATCTGTAAATATCAGTACAAAAGAAAATAATAATAGAAATTTAATTTATACTAAATATACTTCATTATAATTTAAAGAAAATTATATAATTATAATTTAAACAAAATTAGAATTCCGGTATTTATTCATTATTCCTGACTTCTTTTTAGACACTAGGTCTTCACAAATCTGTAGATATCAGTGTAAAAGAAAATAATAAAGTACAAAATGGTAGTTAAGCTAAATAGAATTAACGATCTAACTTAATTGGTTGATTTTCTTATTACATTCCCCGCCTTTACACACTACACGGAAAGGAAGGGATGCCTCGCGGAGGTCTTTTCGAAGGAATCTGGCTTGTATTCCCCTTAAATATGGGTAAAAACACGAAAATCCCCATGCAGTCAGCCTGTTAGTCGGGACTCGAACCCTGGATTACACTGTCACTATTCAGAGGCTTTTACCGCTCAGCAAATGGTGGGCCTTAATTTGTTTGACTGTAAAGCTTATTTATCAATCACCTTTTACATTAATATTTTCAGAAGTTTCTCTATTGTCTACACGCTTCCAAATTATCAAAACAGTATTATGCATTTTTATACATTTAACTCAAATAAATTGTTATTTTTCATGCTACATTTTCTTCAGTGGTGAAATGAAGCCGTAATTTCATCGGATTAATTTTTCTTGCCTTAAAGCTATTAAATATTATATTAATTTGCTATCATATTTTTGGTAACTATGTTTGAATTTTTATCGCTTTAAAAGTTCAGGGTTATTTAAATTGCGGTATAAATGTTTCCCGAATGCTCCAAACAGAAATCGTAGTATAAATATAAGCTTTTCCTTAAACCAAGTAAAATTTAACTTTAGTTTAACAATGTTTTTATAGGAAGTTCTATGCTTTTCGTGTACAGCGTTTATGAAAAACATTCAGAAACAATCATAAATTACGTTTTTTGTCCAGATATATAGGTCATTTCTCTTTTATTTTATAAAACGTTCATGTTAATTCTAAATGTTACTCAATTTCTTAAATGGAATTTACAAATCACTGTACTCCTTTTTAACTTATTCAATATGTTCGCTCACCCTTATTAATTGTACAAATTATTTTGCTGCTAGTTATAATGTATTTTGTATTTTTGTTTCCATGACCTATCTAAACAGATTTCCAGATTCACTCTACTTTATATTCAGTTTTCGTCATTGTAATAGCCACTTCTAACTCAAGAATGAGTGGCCGTAGAACGTTGAAATTTAGCGGGACTGTTATAACATGTAGTTGTGCACTTCCCTTTTTTCATTGCAATCGACTGCATCAATATAAATATATGTATATATTTCCCTTCTGTTATTTGGCTCGGGGAGCTTAGTTTTTTATTCTTATATGTTGGTAAATTGTGCATTTTTGGTTTAAAAGTGATTGAATTATGTGGTTTTTATGTTCCGGTTAAGGTTTTCATGCCTTTAGTTAATCTACATGCAATAGTTTTAGAATTATCAACAATTTGAAGTTTAAGGGGCGAGTTAAGCCTCTCGAATCGTCATTTGTTTGCATTTGAAACTCAGTAGAATAGTGAATTAAGTCCTTTTCTTCATTTCAACGTCTTTTTGTCGAGAGTGATCAAAAGTAAGCTTTAGTTTTCAAGCAACGAAAAATCCGCCTTCTTGCCCGCTGGCCGAATTGCTTGTTTCTGTGCAAAAACTTTAATATTAATTGTAAAAGAAAATGTTTTAACTGCTTTACCTGTACTTGGTGTTTTATGTTTCTCTTTATTTTACAATTTTAATGGAGATTTTTTGAGTTTAATGTATTTTTGCTTTGCCGCGAAGTACGAACGGGATTAATTGAATGCGAAATGTATCTCTAAATGAGATTCGAGGAAATAAGTTTAAATGAAATGCGGGAAAAATGTGCATAATTTAATACGCCATACAAGGTAGTAATGTGGTGTCCACATAAGCTTTTTGGAGTAAGTGTAGGCCATGTGTTTACTATTAGAGAGAAAATTTTTCTGTCTAATTATAATTTTAATCTTTCATAATTGTCTATACTAACTTAAGATAGCATTGTCTTGAAACTTATCTGATACATGAGGCAAATGTCTAAATTTTATTGAAAACTTAACTTTTTTCTTTTTTTACTCTTACACTGATAATAGGGCGGCCATCCACTGGGTTGAACTAGAATCTCGGCCATTTTACTAAATCCTCGCTTCAGATTTAGCAAATATATCCGTTATTAAACTGGCTAAGTCATTAAATTAATAGAATGAAAGTTGCTTTGGCCGATTTATCTCTCATTTAACAACAACTACACGAATGAATCCAAACTTCAGGAAAACAGAATATGCTTATTATTAACTTCTACGACTTAGAAGTAAAACTAAACTACGTCTTAAAGATTTCACTGCAACTTTTCAGAAAGTATTACAACCTAAATTATCAACAACGAAAATTATTATTTTAACGCATTAATATATTGTCATAGTAATTGCTAACTAAACTAAAACATCCTTTTCAATTTGATTTTGTTATTGATGAATTCGAAATAGCTTATCGTTAATACGTTGTGGAATTGGTGAAGAATCATCATCCACCACCTTTTAGTTCGGCCGCCATTGTAGAGTCCTTATATTATTTTGATGCTGGAGACGTGAAAAATAAGCAATGTATTCGCTGGCACTCGACCCTGAACCTCTTGAATTCGCGCCGAATGTGCTGTGGTTGCACCACAAATGAATGCAGAAAGGAGGGAGAAAATACCTTCTGACGAACTGATGTCGAAAATTTCCCGCAGTCGAAAAGTCTTATGTTTTCGTGATAAATGTAGTTTCATAAAAATTCATTATATTTACTTACTTCTGGGCAAGACTGAAGGAAAACAAGAGTTGTAAAAGGCAGCAAAATTAAAACAAGTTTGTTAAAGTAACTGAAAGTGTGTCAGCTTTGCTATGCTTTAAGAGTTGATTTTATAAAAGTAGTTAGATCAGTGAATTTTGTTTTAATTAGCAGTAGATTATGTATAAAAAATTAGAAATTGTAAAATGGTTGTAAACTTATATTTTAGTTACAATGTTTTATTGTTCAATGCATTTACAGCGTTCCTATGCTTTATGTTCATATATGTATTACATTTATATATATAATATTTGTCCCAAATGAGTAATTTGTAATCATTCAATATCTATACAAAAATGTTCATATGTTAATTTAACACCTACCGATCGTAAAAATTATTTTATAAAATAATAAAACATCCGAAAATAATGGTATTCACTTTTGATTTATTCCAGAGTTGCTGGAATTGTGGAAGGAAAGCTAACGAAACTTGCTCTGGGTGTAACATCGCCAGGTACTGCGGTGCTTTCTGTCAGCACAAAGACTGGGAAAATCATCACAGAGCCTGTGGAGCGACATCCTCCAGCAATCATGCATCTCCATCATCGACACCCCCCGTGGGCAAACAGAGCCCTAACCCCCCCGCGAGGACGATTGCCGTCGATGGCCCAAAAGCTGAAGTCAAAAATTGACCGAAGTTACCCTCGTTTTCATTTTTTGATGGTACTCTTTTGCTTGCACCAAAGAATAGTTCCGTCACCAGGGGGCGCTGGTTGTTCGCCGCTCGTCTTGTTTAGCTGTGCGAAAAGTGCAGAGCAACTCAAAAGCTGTAATTCACTAATTTTATGGGCTATGAAAATTGTTCTTGTAATATGATTTCACATTACAAACTGGAATGCAGTCTCCTATAAATTTCGTGCAAATAATGAGGTATTTTATTAAGAAATGTTTATTTTGTGTCTAAAGTTCCTATTCTGGTTAATTTTTAAAGCAAGTATGTTTTCGTAACATCTTTAAATAGTTATCCAGCTACGGTGGAAAAGATGAAATTGGATGAAAATGGCATTCATTAAAAAAAGCTTTACAAAGGAATTTCAGAAAATTTTGTAAATAACAAGAGACCAAATACATCATTAGTTTATATTTCTAGCAGTTATCTGGAATTTTTTATGTTTTATTCATATCTTAAGTATGCAATAGACTTTCTCTTTAAGGTCTAGCTATATTTTTAAAATCATTGGCATGCATTTAATTGCTTTGCAAACTTTACAAGATTACTTTTATTGTTTCAGTGTAATATCATCGTTTACGTTGTACAGAAATTGGAGTATATTGCATAAATATTACAGCTTTTGAACATATGCCCACCTATAAACTAAACCAAGCTCACACCAAAGGAAACAGTTGGCAATGCTCTGTGTTCAAACATGAGCACAAAGCGGAAAAAAACAAAATCAAAGAATAGTAATATAAAATATTTGAACGTTTGTGTGGAGGGAAAACAATAAAACTTTATTGACTCTTCATGAGCGCTTGTATAAAGTGGACCTGTGAGATTATGAAACAGGAGAAAATCGGTGTCAATTTTTGCTGTTGAAAATAATTATGCAAGTGTTGATGTGTTTTGTGCTAACTTTTTGCTGCTAGTCAAGAAAGATAATTACATATGATCATTTTGAAGCCTCGGTGTTTTGTAAAACTTCAGTGATGATGTTAGTAGTATTGCAGAAATGATACAATGGCTAATTTCCTTGCTCAGTGATTGTAATATTTGAGTTCATTATTATGCATATTTTATCAAATATATATATATGCAATATATAATATAGAGGCAGAAGACTATTCAAAATCCATTATTTCTTGGCATCAGAGAAAGTTAATTTATTAGTTATAGTAATATTTATGAATTTTTTATAATTTGTAAATTAAATGTTTAATGTTTAGTTAAAATGTAAAAAAACTCGTTTAGAATGCAATATCTTAAGTCATAAAAACAAGCGTATTGATTATCATAGTAAATGTTAATATAAAACAAGAAATAAAAGAATGTGTTTTTGAAACATTAATACTTAAATTAAATTTTTAAGGTAAGACTTTCATAGCTTGTATTTTAAGCCGTAAAAATCTTGGCCTTAGAATGTGAACAATGTAATATCCTAACCCCCAGAGGGCTTGAATTTGTTCATATTTCCAGTGTTGCAGATATGCATTACAAGCAGACCTGTAGAAGATATACTCCAATTTTAAGTGAAGAAGTAAATATGATAATTCAATAAGTAAATTGCTTTAGTTTTGAAAATGTGTTTCAAAATTAATGCCAAATAATTGTGTTGTTGTTTGAAAATTTTAAAAATTCTGCAGTCCTGATTTGATTAGTAATCTCACTCAGTTTTGGACTGTCAAATAATTTAAATAACTTGATGCTTATATCATTTTTAATATATTTTCTTATGTAATAGTCTATTAAATAATATTAGTCTTTTGATATTGCATTCGAGTTTGATTGCATTTTAACTGATTTTAAATTAATTATGAAACAACTTTTTTGAAATTCCATTATATAAAAAATCTGAAGTTTGATAATATGTGCTAAAATATTATACAGCTTTTTCATTTGAATTTGTTCAAAAAATCTTACTTACTCACTTACTAATGATTATCTTATTTCTTGTTTTATACATTAATTTTAAAAAACAGAAGAATAAATGTAAAAGCATAGAACAAACACTGAACAATCAACAGTATAACATTATTTTCATAATGTTACATTCTAAGAACTGTATGTAACTGTTGTAATCAAATGTTAATATAAAAACCCATTAAGTATAAAAAGCTTCTTTGATTTGGACAAGCATTTTAAAATACAATAATTAAATATTAAAGAAAATATTTACACATTTATGTACGTTTCACATTGTACGTACATCGAATATGTAGAAAACGAACCGTCACTATGCTTCATCTATTTCTTTTTTCATTTCTTTATTACATCAAACTGCCAATCTGCAATGTACAAAATAAGGTTAGAATTTATAATTAAAGCATATTATATTTTTATAGATTTTCGTTATCTAGTAATGGAAAAGCTGTATAAATTTAGAAAATATTGGATAAGGGAGAACATATATGTCGTAAGAAAAAATGTTTCAATCAGAAACATTGCAAATGTAAATGCAAATTTGCACTTTTGTTTTGTACTGTTTTGTAACTGATATCTAAAAATTAATTTATTAGTATATATTGTAACCGGTGCTGCACTAAATATGAATCATAAAATTAGTTGCAAAGCAGTATTAAGTAATAAAGTAATTTATAATTGGATGGGTTCACTAGTCATATGGACGCAAAACTGCCAAGAATTATATTATACTTTAATATTGTACAGATATGTAAATTTGCAATTTTTACTCTGATGCAATCAAAATGGGCTAACATGAAGGTACATTTCACATTCTTTTGTAATGCACACGTCGTTTTATCAGAAGTTTGGAGATATATGAAGTTTCCTTATTGAGTTTTATGAAAGCATGTTTCTATTGGCTTACTAAAAATTTAAAGGTTGCAGACCTCTGGATTTTAAACTGTAGGTAATTTAATTTAATTTCGTATTTCGAACTTTAAAAATGTTCTTGAAAATCATTTCAGTGTTAAAACCTCGGTAACTTAATTAAAGATTTGATAACAGTAAATTCACGCTTATGATTTTTTGAGAATGAATGCAAAATGGAGGATTATGTTAAAATGTCCAGTGTAATTAAGTATTTATCGAATAATTAAAAATAAGGAGCTTAATAAACATTGTTATAACAATGAAAACACATTGCCTGGGTTATGATTGGCTGCTTCAATACAATTTCATGAAATGTTCAATACATGCTCACAATAGACCTGAGCAGCTATTATGATGAAAAATTCTTTAACTTCTATAAATATTTTTACTGGATTTTTAGAAACAGTTTCTATGCTTCTAAACAAAACAACTGAAACTCTGTTCAATCCAGTATTAATTATCACACGGTTTTCAAATAAATGTAACCAATTTACTGATACTAATACAATAATTTGTAGTCTCTATGACTAAATTCACTGAATAAGTTAATATCACCTTAGGTCAGAATCAAAGTTCATAATGGGTTGTATAAATTACGTCTATTTTTTAGGTAAGTGATACAAACCTGTCGGTAGCTTTGTCTTTCTTGTAAGGTATTATATGAAAGTGGACTGTAATTTTTTTTGTACGATTTTAAGAAAACACAAGTTTTGAAATTATTTTGATAAATGAATGAACTAAAATAGAATTTTCAAATTTCTTTCCTGTAAAAGTTGTTTTAAATATTTTATGTCAAGATTTTTTTCTGTTTGTTCACTTTATCATTATTTATTATGCATTTAAAGTTATTTCTTACGTTCACCTAGTCACTGTTTTTATGAGTATTTATGATTTTTTGTCCTATTATAGAATGGAAATGTGAAATGTACCTTTTTTTTTATCTTTCACTGCAATTGTTCACATGTAATATAAATTTAGCACATCTGTCCAATAACTTCACAAAGGAACCTCACTTACATGTAATATAATTATCATTCGGTTTTAATGTTTATTCATTTTCACGTTTGTTGAAACTCTCAGAGCAAATATTTTACAAAGAAAAGAGTTTTCGAGAAGCTATAAGAAGAAAACATTCCCCTTATAAATTAGCTACATTAAACAGCTCATTATTTCACACAGAATTATTAGCTGAGTTTAATATTTTTATTTGTCTATATTAATTTTAAACCTAAGAAATAATCCTAATTTTAAATTTTGATTCGAAAAATAGGAACAATGTTAACATTTCAATATTCGACGACTGATTGCTTTGAAATAGGAGTGTCTCTAGAATTATAATTCAACTGAAATATATTAGGAAGCGGAAAATTCTGGAATAATTATTCGCTTTAAAGAAAAATTGTTCGAAACTAATGATAATCTTGTACTTTATTGCAATATTAAAAAATTTCTCCCATTTTAATGCTTATGAATAGTGTAATTTCATGTATTCATAATATCTCATGAAATGCAGAATGTAAACAAAATTAATAAACAACATTTTAAAGTTATTCAGCAGATTTTATTTTTAGTGCATAGTTAAATTGATATTAAATTAAATTTTCTGCATTGAGAAATTTATTGCTAATGAAATTTATTGCAAAAATGAATCTCACATAAATGTTACATTTTAAATAAACAGTTACATTTTTCAAAGAATGGTCTTCATAGGTGTTTCACAAGTCTGTAACCATTTGTTAAACAAATATCACATTCTCTGTTACCTTTTGTATTCACGTCTGTGCAACGAACAATCTGGAATTTTTTTCTTTACCTTCCTCATTTGTAAAAAATATGTTTTATTCAGTATTTATTAAAATAAAGTTTTACAATGTCGAATCAATTGCCTTGTTGCTTTCAGAAGTTCTCATTGATTCAAAAATAATTCACTTCAGAATACTCTGAGTTTTATATGATTTATCCATCGTGCAAAATTGAATTATTACAAAGCATTTTATACCAAAATTTAATTTCGCATAACATTGATCGTCGTCAAAAGAAACAAAATATATGCATATTACACTAATAAAAAAGCAAAAGCAAAGAAAGAAATAATAGTAGGCCCTCTCTTTTAGTTTGAAGAACCGCTGATGTTTAATGCTTAAGATCACTAACGGAAATATAAGGATGTATAGAACAAATAAAATAAGCAAAAGATTTTTCACAAACATATATTTTATTTCATTCTTTATTTATAAAATTTATTCGTTCAAAATTACCTTGTATAAAATTGGTCGATGATATGAGAAATAAGATGCGTAATTTAAGATGTCTGCAATTATATACCTCGTGAAAATTAAATCTATAAATAAATTGCTAAGTGGACTTGGATAGTTACCTGGCGCCATACTGAGATTAAAATGTTGTTTCATCAAATCAAATGCCTTTTCATTCGAATAAAGTACAGCAAACACCACACTGACTGTCTACGCATGACTGTCTACCAGACGAACTTGCCACTCATATGCGATCGCGCATGCGCCCGATGGAGCTTCGACGTCACCAAACTTTCTCTAATTTTGAAGCTTTACTCTGCACATATCCTTCGTCTAATTTCATTTTTTTGTGTTTTTGTCAACGTGCTCTTTCACCTTTCTAATGATGTATTTAATGTGCTCTTTCATCTATCTAATGATGTATTCAGATTCATTGTAACGGAACTACTTTAAAACCATGAGGCATGAAAATAAACCTTCTTAAATCTGAATTCAAAATTGTTTGCTGTTGTGGCTTCTGCATTTGTTGAGAATGAACAATAGCCATCGGTCGTTTACCCATCACGTTAACGACAGCGTTGTTCAGGGTGCACCACAGGGGGTGACCGATATTTCACCCTCTGGAATGGGGAGGTTCCGTCCTAATTTTGATGAAGAACACCTCGGAAGACGGTTCCGAGGATCTTCCACCTCTTTTCCTATACCCGCGAATCTCTCGTGAGAACTTGTCTGATTTACGCATCGTAATGTAATTATAAGCAGATAAGCAAACAACCAGATAGACAGAAGAATAAAGAACAGCATAGAAAAGTGTACTGATAATTAAAAATGAAAATGAAATAAATAAATCAAAGGAAAAATTTTAAACACTTCAAAATTCAAAATCAGCAGCACAAGATTTAATTACCTAAATATAATATCGGAATGTATGGAAACGCAAAACAAGGCGAAAAAAGCATTTTTGTTTAAATCGTATAAACTTCATATAACAATCTAATACCTTGAAAAATTCGCTATTACAGTTTTTAAAAAAATTAAAGAAATATTTAAAAAATTTAAAAACATAATAATCAAAGATTAAAAACTTATTGCAATATGATCTCCGTATCTTCAATTTAATAATTATAACGATGTTTTATCGCCATTAGATTCCATCAGAAGATGCTGGAGTGTCTGAAACGAAAAATACTGGTTTCAGGGGATCAGTGCCAGTCACTGATTCCTTTCTCTTAATGAAAAGTGTAAAATTGTTATTAAATCTTTTTATTACTTTAAATGGGTCACCACACGACCGAATCAGTGATGGTTTCAGTTCATCGTACCTCACAAACACGTGAGTACATGACTATAAAGCTATATGCACGAAATACTTATCGTTAACTTGAGTTAATGTGGGTACTGGTGATCTCTCTCTCTCATTGTCTCACACAATTTCTGGATAAAGGAAATTCTCATTGCAGTGAATGGCAACATTCATCTCTGATGCGAAATATGCATATGTGCTAGCCATAGCGCGAGGATAAAATTCTTAGATTCCAAAAAAACAGCCATACGAAAAAATATTTTAATCCCATTTCCATTCAAAAAACCGATCATTTAAAAAGGTAATCCAGCTTCAGCACCGACAGACAAATTGATGGAAAACCTTCAACAAAATATTCTTGAGAATCATTCGTACTTAAGTAATACCGCCGTGAAATCACAAAATACATTCCGATTGCTCAAACAGTTACTCCAGCAGTACGAAAAACTGTAGCATACTTCATTTGCCACGCCTTCTTCAGTGAAATTAGGACTGTGCAGAATAAGGTGTACGATAAGTTCCAGACGACAAGATTTTGTAATTGAAGAAGCGTCTTCAGTATAAAATACATGAGTAAAATCGCAACCTGTTTTCAAGGCAGGCGTAGCTGCAACGTATGACGCACGGTGCAGTTCTTACTTTAGGCTACCAAGGTGATAAAACGCCAAATGTGACTCTTCGTTGCCAAATACTTAGAGCGGTTTTGAGCTAGGCAGTAAAGATAGATCTACTAGGCTAAAAATTAGTTCTCGTTAAATTAAATATAGTATATAAAAAATTATAGTTGAAATGAAATCTTCAAGGAGATAAAGTGCAATAAAAACTAAAAAAAAATAATTAGTAATGTATGCCATTACCTATTCATTTATTTAATAAGGAACAATATTCATGACATAGTTGTGAGATGTAAATAAAAATTTTTGTAAATAAATTTTGGGAATAAAATGCTTAAATACTGCTAATATAGAAAAAAATAACTTCACAGTGATAAAGTAAGAACTACAAAATACATAGCTGTAGTTATATTTCTAACAATAAAATAACAAAGGATCTTTTTTTCTAATTTAAACCAGGATTGTACGAGAATAATTGAATCAGCAAGCCAAGAAGAATTCTAGTTTACACAGATCTAAGTTTATTCTTTGTTAAAATGCTTGCCTGAAATGTGTCTCTTTGTGTCCCTCTTGTGCTTCTTTAACTGTAAAATCAATTTTAGAAGCTATATTAAAGATCATGGTATAGAAACAAAAACCCGTGTACAGTTATAATTGAAATATAATTTTATTCTAAGAGATGTAAGGAAAACAGAAATGGGCTACATCCTTTATTTCGGCCTTTACGGCATCCTGGCCTTTACCGCGGCACCTTCACCTTCTTTTTCTAATTGCCTAAGAAAGAGGGAGGGGGACTTTTTTTCCCAGTGGCTGTGAAAAAGGTTACAAAGAACTGAAATCTTACAAACATAAGTAGAACTATACTAAACTATACTAAACATAGAACTAAGAACAAAAAGACCTATCTCATTGCTTAAGGAGAGCTCTTGCCTTCCACTATCTGGCCTCCTCTGTAAGACCACAAGGAACCCCATATCGAAACAGGTTTTCCCTGTCCATTTCTTCTCCAGAATCACAAAGTGGGCAATTAGAATCGCTTGAAATGCCTATGCGGTGCAGGTGGGGAGGGGAAGGCAATCATGTCCTGTAGATAGTCGGAAAGCTGCAACTGCATTGCATCTTGGTCCATTGGGAATAAGGGAAGGACTTATCGTTTTCCAACTTTTTAAGCATGTAACGAGTGTGAAGATCTTGTAAGACATTAGACGTAAATAAATTTTTAACAACAGTTTACTCCTCCAATAAGACATGGCTGTATTAAGATGTATTAAGATATGCCAGTAGTAAGCTGGCATATCTTTTTGCAAGTAAGTCCGCTTGTTCATTACCCCAAAATTACCAAGAAAAATTTTCTGGTATTCGATTTCTGCGCCTTTGAAATCCTAATGATAAAGATGTAGGAATTTTGTCGATTTATGCTACTCTTATTTGCTTCTTTTCTACTAACTTCAGAGCTTGAATTTGCGCTTGAGCCATCCATATGTTCGATCCATGAAGAAGGTTCCCGTTTTTATCTGAAAAGCATGCGTTTGAAGACATAAGGGTTTAAAGTTTCGCCATCTAGAAATTTCTAGAACAGTTCAGAATATTCGAGAGCATTCCACAACATTCCAGAACATTCTGGAATGTTGTGGAATGTTCAGGAATAGTTTGAAACATTCTGGAACATTCCAAATCATTGTGGAACATTCCAGAACACTCTCAAATGCTGTGGAATGTTTTATAACATTATGGACCATTAGAAGCCTTTTTTGTATGGGTGGGGCTACCCATTGGTAGGGGTATATAAAGCAAAATCCATCGTGCGTTCGAACGTCAGTTTCTTATTAGTGAAGTGCAGTGAGTGAATAGTGTGAGCAGCAGTGAGTTTCTCCTCTGCGAAGTGCAGACGACCTACCTCATTGAACTAAACAATGATTTCTGCAACATAGCCAGTACTGAAAACGAACAACGAACTCATGGACTAAATTTATCCAAACATTGTTCAAAACTATACCAATCGGGAATAGCTATTTCAACGGGCAATTTTGGCAACTAAACATAATAGTATCGGCGATATCAAATTTAATACTCAAAAGAAAATCCCCGGTGAAGAGAGAACATACATATCGATTGAAACGATGGTAAACTTGTAGAGATATTAGGTTATTTAGGAGCAGGAGATATGAAAAATGAGTAACGCCTTCGCCGGGAATTGAACTACTGACCTCTCGGTTACGCGTCGATCGTGCTGACCACTGCACATGAAGGCAGGCGAAGAAGGCGGGAAAAATACCTTATAAACTTTGAAGAAAGTGTTAACTTCCCTACAGAATTTTTAAACTTTTTGCAAGTACCAGGAAATACTACTTAGAAATCTCAACTCACCCAAACTGTGTAATGGAAAAAAGTCGTCAAACAGCTATCGAATAACGTCTGTGAACTCGAAATTATGACTAGAAAGGACAAAGGATACACAGTATTTATTCCCAAAATGCCACTTCTATCTACTGAACTGCCATTCCAATTTACAAGATTCAGTTTTCAATCAAATTAGCCTATAGTTTTACAATTAACAAAGTTCAAGGATAAACCTTAAAGCATTGCGGCATCAACTTCAAAGACTCCTGCTTTTTCTCTGGAGTAGGAAATTCAAAAAAATTATACATATGTACCCCGGATAACAAAATGAAAAATGTTGTTTACAAACAACTATTGTAAATAGTTAGAATATATTTTCAATAAAAAATTTTTAATTCTTTGATTTTAAAGTTTATCCTTTTTTGTAACTACCACACAATGTCATATCAACTGAGAGAACCTCGGTACCCCAGCTAGTATAAAATAAAATTAAAAATCGATTCTAACTCCTGAATGTTCTATCGCTAACGTCTTCCAATTGAAAAGAAAACACCTGCAGACGTTTTAGAACGATGTAACCAAATACGGGAAAAGAAAATTGTCAATGGTTACTTTGATCTCGATTAACCCTCGGATTCGGTGAAATTTTATTACTTCTGTCATATTACGCTTCATAGTTAGAATTATATCGGCAGAGGATCGTGGTAAGAACGTCTTGGGCTCATCTCTGTTTTCATACCTACCCATACCCCACTAAAATTTCTTGCATGCTCTATTACTATTTATTCTATTATTTCTATGCTCATTAGTGACGCTTTAACCGTTTTCAATTGAATGCTTTAAAAAAATTGCCTTTATTTCTGCCATCCCTTTGCAGTAGCAAATTACACCGTATATTCAGGACTTAAATTCAGCCGAAACCGAGTTAAGTTGTTCCTTAATTTTTGAGTGAAATCATAATTCCAGCCGGAGCCCGAAATAAAATAATGTCCTGTACTTTATTTTATTATTTAACTATTTACCATTTACCTAATAATTTATTAAACTTTTTAAAACATTTTACATTTTATTGAACTTAAATTTTAAAAGCTTTATTATTTTAATTGTTACTTTATTATACTATTTATTAATTAATTTATTATTTTAATAACTAATTATTTTACAATTTTATTTATTGCCACTATTTTTATTTTATTTAAGTTGAGGCATCTTGAGTATTTATTATAATTACATTACTGTTACTGTACTTAAATTTCTCTTTCTGCAATTTACATTTTCAACAAGTGTTTCGGTCCGTTAAATTTAGAAATATTTTGATGAAAATATTTTATTATCTTTGATTCTTCCGGTGATTTTCTTTCCATGTAATATATTCAGAAAATGTAACCATAGATTTTCAGAAATGGGTTATTTGTGGATGTAACTACATTTCTGCTGTCTTACGGTTGTCTAAAATACTGATTTTAATAAAACATAAAAATTTCGCTACAAAATAATAAATTGACAACTGAAAATTACGTAATGCTGTACATAACCACAATATGAATGACGCATTTAAATGTTTAGAAATTAGTTTAGGAATATAAGTGATAGTTTACGACTTACAGAACTGCACATTTTAGAAAGCAGTTCTTCCTTTCGTTTGATATAATTTCATCTCGCTTTGGTGGAAGTAGAAATGCAGTTCAAATGATACGTGCAGGATAACTCATTTTCTACTTTAGAAACTAGAAGTCTGCTCGTGCTGCCATCTATTGGTTAGGTGGAAAACAAATCTAAATTTTAAAAGTATGAACAGAGGTGAAGTTAGAAGGTTTTTCAGACTATTTAAAAATAAATATGATATTTTAATGCAAATAGTGTTTCATGCAAGTGATAAGAATAAAGGTTTGTAATATCATCAGTTACTGTTCTTCCAGAAACCTTAACTTTCTTTCAGTTTTCTAAAACGAAGATTAAATAAATGAAAACCAACAAAAATACATAGATGATTCTTAGTTAATAACTTTCAACATCACATTAATTAAGTTAAATAAAATGAATAACTTGGTAAAATATAAACTGCAAAGTAAAAAATTCTGAACAATGTTTATTCAGTGCAAAAAAGGTACTCTTTTGTTATTGGAACCGGATTAAGAAATGTATGCACGTGTGCATGTTTATATGTGCGTATATGTGCGTATATGTGTACACACACATGCATATACATATGTACGTATATAAATACATACATGAACGCATGCATTCATACATACAGGTATACATACGTCATTTCTGAATTCGATCCGAATAACAGAAGAGTATCTAAAAAAAGCAGTAAATTATCAGGATACATAAGCCATGCGTTACGATGTTAAAAAATTATCGATAACTTAGGCGTAATGGGCTACATTTCATCTAAAAGTCATAAATTTATGTCTAAGAATAAGATAACATTAATTCACCTATATCTGCCTAAAAAAATAAGAAAATAATTTTAAAGTTCCTTTTTATACATAACTGATAAATGAGCAAAAGATTTTTGTTACTGAAGAAGAAAAATTCATATCTGATCGCCTTCGAAATCAACAAAGCTTTGCTTAAAACGTACGCCAATCTAAGATTTCTTTTTGTATTTAAAATTTAATTAAATTTAACTTAATTTAATTAATTAAATTTAAATTCTACATTAATATGTTTCTCTTTAACTAAAAGAGAAACATATTAATGTAGAATTAATTAATTAATTC
>KK113388.1:430035-456946 GCA_000611955.2 Stegodyphus mimosarum
TGACAGAGCAACTAAGTTTCTCTACAAATTCTTTGAATAGTGGTGCCGAATAGCAGGCTGTGACGTCCTCTCTCGCGCGAGCTCTAAGGATCGTATTCCTCCAACAATCTCGTTTATCAGAATTAATTATAGGCGGAATGATTTCTGATATCTTTTTCTAGATTACCTGATTAGATAGCTAGAAAATGTCCCTTCTGTTTTCATAAAAGACAGAAATGATTTATTTTTGTTCATATCCTTTCCTACATGAATGCTCTTTTTGAAAATCTACGGAACCTGCTCCTCCTCATATGACTCCATTATTCAGAAGATGACACTTTTAATTAATCAAAAGAAACGTGCAATTTGAAAAGATTTGTACGTATTAGAAGTAAAGTGTTTGTTGCGGGATCGGCTAGCCTTGTTTCCTTCAATATACTCGTTGCCGGATCCAACACGCTCAAGTAATCCCCTACAGATCCTTCCATCAGGCACTCGTTATCTTCTAGCTTGCCTGTTACTTTCTACTGCTATTGCACAAGTTCGCAAAATTGCTTAGATTAGGTTAAGGTTGCTATCGATAAGACACTTAAATCCTAAAAATCCTCCAATTTGGCAATTTTATACAGCTTTGACATGTTAATGTAAATATTACTTTATATACTACACATATCTGAAATAGACGTTAAAAATATGAAGTCTTCAGTAAATATTAGAAAAATAAAAATAAGTGCTACTAGCCCAATGAAGAAAATTGGTCGCCTTCATTAGGCCGGTAACTATTTTCTT
Organism: Stegodyphus mimosarum; assembly: GCA_000611955.2. NCBI lineage: Eukaryota > Metazoa > Arthropoda > Arachnida > Araneae > Eresidae > Stegodyphus > Stegodyphus mimosarum. The sequence continues at coordinate 430,804 of KK113388.1, forward strand.
TTTAGTACAGTATCATCTTAATACAAAGTCAATGAAATGTTTAAACTTATTTTGCACGATTCGTAAATATAAAACGCTGATTAGAAACCAACGCCGACCACTGAAAATACATTGAAACAATAACATTTATAACAAAGAAAATGAGATCATAATCTAAAAAAAAATCTGAAAGCTTTCAGATTTACATCCAAAGGGGAGTTCTTTTAACATTTCTGTGTTACCTTTATTTATGAAATATCATGTTCTTCGCCTTTAAGCCATAAAATTCAATTCAACAGCAATACCGCAAAATAATTTTTAAATGAGCACATCTTTAGAATTTCCGATACACAGTTTCGCTCGCTGGAGATAAAGGATAAAAATGGGGTTTTTTTTTTTTGGTACCGTGTTACCATTGCTCGCTTTGAAATTGTTGAGTTTCTTAATTAAAAATTCATTAATGTGTTACAAAATATGAAATCGGTAATAAAACAAATTCCAAATTTGGGCTTCCAGATTCTCATATTCGGAGTAGGATTACGTTATTCAAAATTTGATGGCTCTACGTACCATTCCGATGGCAACAGTTTGAAAAGTGACAGGGATATTTACAGTGAATCGACGCAAAATGACAAAGCGACATAAATAGCCCTTCTGCACTAATGCTCCTTTGGGCTAATTATAGATTTAAATACTCTTGATGGCTTTTTACTAAATCAGATACAGTGACATTTTAATCTTCAACGCAAAATAGTTGCAAAATATCAGCTTCGAATTTGTGTCCATGTTTAGGCAGCCAACCCATTCATAGCAACGCAGGCTGGCTCTTTGAAGACAACTAGCAGTCGGTATGTAATACGTTCGTGACTTCGTTTATAACTAATTAAACATCTGATGTTAATGTCGCCAAATAACGTAGTCAATTTAACGCAGTTTTAAATATTACCAATAACAACTAAAACACTCTTAACAAATCACTGATATCTATATTTTGTTTACATTGATAAATCAGAAGAAAAGTACAAAAATCGTCATTCTTGTACAGCAACATGTTTGCGCGTGAATCAACTCATAGTCAAGCTAGTGGTTTTCAAGCTTCATGTAGTACAATAAACAGTCAACACATAAAGCCTACTGTCAATAACTACAGAATAATGGAGGTGTCTCAACGAAGGAGTCGGCTTCTTCGATAGCAGACTCACCCTATATACTTTTAAGCTGACTGAGTATTCAGGTTTATCCTTCCAAACCTTGCATACGGGCAGATGCCGGTGAATCTTTCAAATACCAAGGAGTTATTCTCCACAAGGGGAGAATATCCACCTCAAACCTTTAGAATGAGGAAAATTCAAAGTTTTAAATATTTATTGTTCTGTAAAAGAAATAACCTTTATTTGTAAGCTTAAAGGAAATGTTGAAACACTTCGGTAACGGATACATGGCAACTTTTCATCCCTTATCTTGCAAGGCAACAAGATAATAATCCTTACAGACTGTCAAAATCTCTCTTGGGATATACTGTAAAATCTTTTCAATAATCTATCGAAATTTTCAGCGCTTCTGCTTTAACAGTTTATTCGTTTCTAGAGGAAGAGTTATTATAGAGTAAATTTTAGTTGACGCAATTCAACATAAGTCCTAAAAAATTATTTCCGGATCAATTATTTTTTACCGTCGTCTTTTAGGGGTAAACAAAAATGTTGTGATCATATAATGTAAATCGCACAAACGTAAAAAAATGCTTATCCAATGCTCATCACATATAATATGATAAATATTAAATTGGAAGTAACCAATGTTTGGATTTATTGATCCAGTATCAGTGTACTCCCAATACTGGCAAGCGAGGTTTTATTGATTGATAGACTATACGCAAGATCATATCGTCAGTAGAAGTAACATTAATCTGCCTTACGGATCTGTATAACAACGACATTTGGCGCTACATTTTTAAATATTCAAATAATATGCAATTTCCAAACAGGATTAGTAACGTGAAAATTTTAAAGCTCGGTTTCGGACTCTATCTGGTTGAAAATATATATATATAATTTATATAAGAAAACTTTCCATATGCCATGTCCAAGGAACAGAAATTCAATTTAAAACATCATTTATGAAAAGAAAAAAGTATGTGATATCTCCTTGTTCAACTTTTGGAATGATAGCTGAAGTAAGTGCAGAACCAGGCAGGAGAAGGGTTAAAAGAATCCTTTATTGAAGCTCTTTAAAATTCATAATACTTCGACTTCAAGCTAACAAACTACGCCTCGCTTGGGAGGCAATTCAGCTAACGAGAATTAAACTAATAATTCAAAGATATTAACAAACAGTAGAGTTTTTCTACCAGGGCTCATCCTGTTACATCAAAACCGCCTCGGAGTCTCGTCGCAGCAAAGTAATGGTTGTTACGCCACTTTAACCAACAATAAATGCAAAATCAGAAGCTCACGCTACAAAATGAAGTGCTTTCCTACACTCTATAACTTTCCCTTCAAGTCACAAATAATAGTCAATCAAAATAAAGGCATTAGTCCATTTGAGCCAAAAGAATCGTGTTAAACAAAATAAAGAGCAAATAATGTTTAAAATTAAAGTTGCTCCTTAAGAATACAACTAAATGGGATGCTTATATTTTAGAAGAAGCATATTTTAGTTATATTTTAGTGAAAAAGTTATATTTTACTGAAATAAGTAAAGGTATTGTATGATGAAACATTCGGAGAAAAGAAGATTTTAAAGAAAGGAAAAGACTAAAATAAAAATAGCAATTACTGAGGAAGTAAAAATGATTAATAAATAGAGGTAAAAAAATATACAGCTCGTAGCTTTCAAAAAATAAGCAAAAATAAGAAAACTGCCATTTCTTTTCAAGTTGTTTCTACGCAGCAACTTAATTTCAACGGAATTCTTGCAATTTAATTCAAGTACTATCTTTAATATTTTGATGCAATTAATTTTATACTTTTCCGCGTAGTCAGTTTTATATTTTTCTGAGTTTCTAGTTAAGAATTCAGTAAACATTGTCAGTTTAGATTTCTTCGTTGATATGAATCAAAATTCATACTTTTTTAGTACTAACGTATTATCACAACCATCTTAATAGAAATCGCCAAAACGTCAGCATACACCAAACTCTAGTAACCACGCGCATAACAGTTATTCAGGCAACCATGCTCATGATAAATTTTCAGCTTTCGAAGTGGCGATTTTCGTATGCATTCTTTTTATTATATTCTAAGTTCAAACGGGCTTTTATAGAAAAATTATGATTATTTTTTGTCGCACAAAAGGCACAATGTTTCGAATTCTTTGCCGAAGCGACTGCTGCAAAATTTCCACCACAACAAAAACAGAAAAATCATTTTAACTAAGTTTACTGACTGTCTTTTGGAATAAATATATAGTTGAAACGTGTACTATGTATGTATGTAATATAAAATTTTCATAATAAAAGTAATGTTTTTCCCTTAAAATTCTCATATTCCTCAAAGGTGTTTGCGATAATAGTACTTATGTACCATTTCTTACATCCTATAAAGCCTCAGGTACAATATTTGCTAAATGACTCGAGAAGAAACGTTTTTCTTTAATTATTGGATATTTTTATCTTAAATTTTATGAAAGCATACTTAGCGAGAATGAAGGGTTAAACAAAACAGAAGAAAGAACGCGGGAAATATTTCCTATGTTCTGAATGTTAAGACTCTTGAGTTTCTTAAGGTAAGCAGAACAAATAAACACCGGACATTGAAATAGCAGTTGCTGCAAAATTGACACTAGTAAAAGAATAAAAAATTCAGTTAGAAAATTTTAGGGTAAATAAACACTAAATTATAATTTTTCTCTGTTTCTTCTCTTTCTAATTCAAGAACTAAATTTTTCATGTTAAAAGAGGATAGTGATAGCAAATTATGGTTGATATTAGTAAACAAATTACACATTCGTTTCTGTAAATAGCACCTTTAATAATATTATCTTTTCAGTTCAGTACTGTTATCTTGCGTTTCAAGATACCAAGTATTCTTTTGTGGTTTTATATATAGAGATATCAGCATTTTTTATAAATATAAATAACTTGTGAGTCAGTGCATTTGTTTAATATGATCACGTTTTTTACAATGACTTTCATAATAATAATAAAATTATAATGCTCAATAGCGAATATGCCTAAGAGTTGTCAATTAATTTAACTAATTTAGTAGAAATATTTCAGAATTACATATATACGTAATTTAATAAAGTACTGGTTAAAATAAAAACAACAAAACTCCTCAATAATTGATTTCCCAAGGAAAAGGTTAGTTTATAAATTTTCTCTATCATCCGTATTCCTGCTTTCCAATCTACACTATAAAGTTTATACAGTTTAAGTTAGTTGTAGATGTATTTTCGCCGTCGTTTCTCATTATTTTGTTATAATTAGAAAGTTGACATATTTTTAAAATGTCTTCTTCTTTTTTAGACCAAAAGAGCTATTATTCTTAAAACGGAGCGTTTAAATCATTATAAATGCTTCGTTTCAATTTTCATTCGAGTCTGTTGACATTCCCCAAATCCTAGAAATTTAGTTTTCATATTGGGTCTGTCTGATGTGGATTAACAAACCAAGCTATTTGAAAGCAACAGATGTAGTTCTTAAGAATATTTGTTTCTTACTTTTGAATCTGATTGATTTAGATCAGTGTTTCTCAACCTTTTTGGACCAAACGCCCCCTTTGTAAGACCCGCTTCTTAATTCGCCCCCCTATAAATTTTAACAGATAAAAATTGTACGATAATCCCTAATATAAGGTAGATTCGGCTTACATTAGGCGTTAGTAAGATATATCCAAAGAATTTTGAAAGGAACAATAGTAGAATAACATTTATTAGTTAGAAATTTAATTTAATTTACAAAAAAAGTAAGATACATAAAGTAATGTGTTTTAATTTTAACATAACAAAGAAATAATAAACTAAATGAAATTTTAATGAGAACCTTGAGGTTGGGGATCTTGACAAAGTTTAATAAGATTGGGTTCTAATTTTGACAGATATCATCGTAAGTCACCTTGTTGGCAAATGTTGAGGCGATTTCTTTGCTTAGTCAGCATTTGAGAAACCGCACTAAAACCCTTTTCCACTAGATATGACGTTGGAAATGCCATGATTAATAGTCTTATTTCTATCCGTAGTCTCTGAAATGTGTTAGTACTGCTAATTTTTATCCAAAATTCTTCTAAAGTACTATGTTCAAATGAACGTTTCGCTTCTACATTTGCCTGCAAATCTATTAATATTTCTTGAATGTGAGAAGGAGCATTAGTAGGATCAGCACTAAATGGATTAATAACCCAATCAGGAATATGAATATTTTCAACATCTTTAAACCGAAGTTTCATATCTACAATTAGGCTTTCCAAATGCTAATAATAAACTGCAATATTTTCGTCCTGTACAATTATATTACTTAAACAGGGAAATAAAGAAAAATCTTTTCTACCCGTGTTATTTTTATAGAGACTTAATTTATTTATAAAACCAATAATTAAACTTTTCACTTTAATTATGGTCACATTGTTTCCTTGCAGTTTCAAAAGTAATTCATTTATTTTTGCGTATATATCTGCCAAATAAGCTATGCACTCTTTAAAACAGATATCTCCAATGGAAAATTATAATTTGTTGATTCTAAATAACTAATGACTGTATCAAATAGGTTGAACATTCTTCTGAGGCAACTTCCTTTAGATAGCCACCTGGCCTCCGTGTGCGATAATAGGCGCTCATATTCTTCATCATTTTCATGGCAAAGTTGTCGAAATAATCTATCATTAAGTGGGTGGGCTTTTATTTTGTTAATTATTGATTTTACTAAATTCATTGTTTCGTGTAATCTCCCGCCAATGGATTTGGCAACCGAGTGTTGCCTATGAATTATATAATGAATTGTAAAGATATTTGGATTTTCTTCCTTTAACATGGTTATAAAACCACGATGACGTCCTACCGTCGAAGGGGCACCATCCGTTGCACAGGCCAATATATTTTTCAAAGGAATTTGTTTTTCATAAAAATACGTTTTAAAACATTCATTTATTGATGTGCCTTTCGTATCAGTGACTAAATGTCTGCAGGATAACATTTCTTCGATGATTTTTGAATCCTTTATGTACCTAACATAAGCCATTAATATTGCATCACTATCCCGTGCACTACTCTCATCCAACTGTATAGTGAACTCTCGTGTTTGGAGATCCGCAGTTAGTTGATTTTCAACATCATTGGCCATTTCATTAATCCTTGTTGATATGGTATCATTACTTAATGGAATCATTGACAAAATATTGGCTGGATCTGCTGAAGTCATGGTAAGAACTTCCTTTATAACCGGTAATAATAATTTCTCTCCAATATTATGAGGTTTCGCATTTTGAGCTGTTATACGTGAAATCTTATATGACACCTCCAATCCCTTATTTATATTTGTGGTTCCTGTTTTGAATACATTGATTATTTTATTTCTTTTGGTAAACATCGTTTTTAAATTTTCGAAATATTCAATGTCTTTGTCCTGCTTGTCGGGATGTTTTCTTTTTAAATGTTCAATCATCCGGGATGGTTTCATTGCTTCATTAGAAAATACCTGATTGCACAGCAAACACATTGGAAGTTGGCTATTTTGTGGCGAAGAAATAAAACCAAACTTTACATATTCAACAGAATATTGCCGGCATTTCTTTTTCTGGGACATTTTTAGAGGTTGATCTATAATTCAAATTTTAAAAAAATCAGTTTTAAATATATGAAATATAAGTAAAACTGAAAATATTTATTTACTCAATGGGTAGAGGAGAACTGCCATATGCGTACCACTTAATTTCAAATGTGATTTATATATTATTTAGTAATAATTTATAGGAATATTATAATTTGAAACCAATCTATAACTACCGAAGTTGCTGACAACAATTTTTTAATTATTATTGATAAATATTGGTGATATAATCATTTTTCCAAGACAATGCATACAGTATGCTTTCGGATACCGGCATCCTAAAGGGTATCTATATGAAAATAGCACTTCTTGAATAAGTTTATATGTAAGTAAACCATTTTATTCACAAAAATATATCTTATAAAGAAAGCTCAGAAAACTCACCTGATTTCTTCAATCTTTTATAATTCACAACAAAACAATTATTGTAACGGAATTTTTGTTCCTACTTTATCGATTTAATTAGAACTTACAATATAAAGCCTTTGTTTAGAAATAAATGACCTAATACGCATTAGCTGATCAGTATGCATATGGCAACTCTCTCCTATAAGTAATAATTAACTTACCTATGATATACGGAACAAAATGAAATACGTTTATTTTAAAAATAATGCAAATATCATATATGGCGAGAGCACAACAGATCACATTAAAATTCAAATTTAATAATACTCATTACTGACTGCTCGACTAAATGATTGAAATCGTTGCACACGCAAAGCGAATCTAAGACATGCGCACTAGGGATTGCAATACCGGACTGTACGATGCAACTTTGTATTCACATTCCAATTAATTTTGCCCGTTAGGGAGACATATAAAACATTGAATATACATTGTAGCAATTAAATACCAAAGGATAACAATATTGTTTTACAAAATGTTTTATTCGCTTCTTTCACAACGCAATATAAAAATGCAGCGGCCTATCACTGAAAGCGGGTATTCAAAATGATTTCGCCCACGCAAAATGACTATCGCCACCCAAAAGCGTATAGTTAAATAATCGCCCACTGTAAGTTTTCGATCGCCCCCAGGGGGCGATATCGCCCAGGTTGAGAATCACTGATTTAGATAAATAGAAATGCATTTAATCCATGATCTATCTAATTAAAAATTAAATATTTCATAGAATGATGTTATATTTTTTTATAATGTATTTCATTTTTTGAAAAATTTTAACGAATTTTTATTAACAATAAAAGATGAGTTCCCAATGTTTCTCCGTAAGCAGTTAGAAGTCGACCTGCTTTTGAAAATGTCCAAATGATCCCGTGACAAGATTTAAGAGAAATTACTAGAATTATGTAGCATTGCACATTGGAAATCATGAGTCAAACAGCAGACTGGTAGACTGTGAGGTCAGCGAGAGCGTAAAAAAACCTTAACAAAACTTTTTGGGCGATCGTTAACATGTTTTTTTTTTTTTTAGGAATCAGCTCTTATATCTTAACAGTGCAATAACTTTAAGAAAACAAAGCTACAATGTGCGCTCGCTTAATAAATGAACGATAATTCTTAAGTTATATTTGTTTATTGTCAGTATAAGAGTCAAGTATAGCAAAAGCTAAGCGTTTAGTTTAATAAAGTTTTCAATCATACAAAGTGAGGATTACAGAGTACTTATAAGTGAAATACAGATGCATCACGGGTAGCATAACACATCCACATTTACAGATAATGAAAATACATGGAAATTGCTAAATGCGCCAGTTTTATTTCATAATATTAGATCTATTTGGTTCTTTTTTATAGCGAACTCTTAGTGCCGCTTATCTCTTTATGGTAAACAGATTTTGAGATTTTTACTAGGCCCTAAAATATTCAAGAATTTAAACATTCTTTTCGTACAAAAGTTATTATGTCACACGCGTTAACTAAACCAGTTTGGAACCTGAAAAGGAAATTGAGAAAAAGAGTTGAATGAGTACAGAGATTCCTACAATTCTGATTTTAAACTCCAAAGAATAAATACTTCGGTACTTTTCTTCTGTTTGCCGACTTTCCTGAGATATAAGCCACTCTTACGATTCGTTGACTTTTATGATAAATAAACCCATTTTATTACTTGCTTAAATAAATCACAGTGTTTTTATTTCTTCTTCACAGCTTGTCTACCCAGATAATAGCCCCTTAACCCTCCTAGTGGAAATACCTGGACCAGAGCCCAAACTTTCAGCATATTAAAAGACCTGGATCAAACGGGACGGGTACTTTTTTATCACGTCCGACCACCAACTGACCGCGGGCTGCGGTGGACAACACTGATAACGCAAACGCTTTCCATCGTCAAAATCATGGCCCCTAATTGAAAGTCAGGAGATCCCTTGCTTGGTTTATCGGTAAACAACCAACTGAACTATTCCGGCGTGGAACCGATAACATGGTATAAATTCGGGAGAAATTATTCTCGCGTAAGCGACTATGGTGGAAAAATATCCGTGATGTGCATATTTGCGGTATTGTGGGTAACTCAGGGGCCTGTAATACTTAAGATAAATAGTTGGTAAAAAATTGTCTTTTTCGGTGCCATACAACAGATATATAATAGTTTCTGTTATATTGAGATTGGATATAATGTGGCTGAAACTAAAGGTCGTATGTCCAGCCCTGTCTTTGATGTGAAGATCAGAGTGAAAATAAGTATAGAAATTATAATAATAAATATCTTGTTCACACCAGTATTATTGTAAATAATCTAAATGTATTTATGCACGTATATTTTGCTGTTGTAGGTTAATAATTTTTATTGTTTAGATCATATTTTATGAAAAATTGCTAAAAATACATGAATGTGACATGTGATTTATCAGCAATCTCGGATACCTTTAAGTAATTTAATTTTTCCATCTTTCTTAATGTCATAAAAGATTATTTAGAGATCGATTTTTTTAAAAAATCATTGTTAAAAAATGCACAGTACCAATAATTTCCCAATTTTATTTCTTTTCGATATACGAATAATATGGAACGTAATTAGTGTTATGATTTAAATACTAAATAACTTTCTTCGTGTATTGTATTTCTTCACGTACTTCATTATGATTTAAATATGAAATACGTTTGTTTGAGTATCACATTTCTGCTTGTACTTCGTTATGATTTAAATAATAAATAACTTTCTTCATATATTGCATTTGTTCGCGTACTTCGTTATAATTTAAATATTAAATAAATTCCCTAATGTATTGCATTTATTCTAGTACTTCTTCATGATTTAAATATTAAATAACTTTCTTTATGTTGTAGAATCATTAGGTTACTGCGAAGCAAGAGTGAGCAGTGACCACACCGAAACTCAAATCTCGGACCTCTCGAACACGCGCCGAGTGTGCTAACCATTAAACCACTAAGGCATGCTAAGAAGGCGGGAGAAATACCTTATACAGTCCTCTTTTTAAAGGACAACTGGTGATTACGCCACCTAATCGTCAAATCCTGGTGGTGGAGAATCATCATCCACCACCTTTTTTTTTAGTTCGGGGGTCACTGAGTCATTAGGTTATTTCGAAGCAGGAGTCATGAAAAACGAGCAATGCTCTCGCCTGAACTGGAACCTCGCACCTCTCTAATACGCGCCGAGTATGCTAACCATTACACCATGAAGGCATGCTAAGAAGGCGGGAGAGATACCTTATAATATATTGCATTTATTCTTGTACTTCTTTATGGTTTAAATACTAAATAACTTTCTTCGTGTTTTGCATTTCTTCTCCTACTTCGTTTTGATTTAAATATTAAGTAAGTTTCTTCAAGTATTGCATTTTTGCCTGCACTTCGTTATGATTTAAATAATAAATAACTTTGCTCGTGTATTGCATTTATTCTTGTTCTTCTTTATGATTTAAATGTTAAATAACGTTTCGTCATGTCTTCCATTTCTTCTTCTATTTCTATGATTTTAAAACATTAATTTTCTCATACATTGCATTTCTTCCTGCACCTTTCGTTTTACATTCCCTCTTGTGCATTTCTCTTTTTAGACTGCACAGCCAACATCTGTAGATTTTATGATAGATGATATTCAAGCAAAGATGAACATTTTCAAATTTTACTTTGTAAAATCAGTTTACAAATCAGTTTACAATCAGTTTTGCTCAGTTACGCGCGCCACCAGGTGACGTCACATTTTTTCGTAGAACCTGACCGCTTCACCAACTGACACTACTCTACCCTTACTCCAAGCTCTGTAAAGTTCAAGTACCGTGTAGTAATTTTTTTTTGTATGGATAAGTTGTGCTAATAAAGTCGATTGTTTTAGCAACGTGGTGTCATGTCTTATAGAAGCCTTATAATTTGAATTGCAATACCTTAATTTAAGCAATAACAATATTATTATTTTTCCATTTTCACTAAGGAGCATTGCCACAACTCATGTATTTACAGTTTTGGTTATATACTTCACAATGTACGCTACTTCATAGTTCCTTGGGAATCAGGAAATAAAAAAATTATTTGCATTTTCTAATTTTTAGTTTTTATTTACTATTGTTTTATATATTATTTTTTCTTGATTTTTGGAGACCGAGTTTATGTGCCCCATTCTCAATCTAAGTTATTTTTTATTTTAATTTCTCAGTTCAACATATCCATTTTTGCCTTTACTGTAGCAATATTCGATATATATAACAAAGTGGATTTATCTTTGTTAATAGCTTGTACATTATGTCAGCTTTTACAAGTGGCTATTTTTTTTCACAAACGCTAAAGCTTTTTCATATTGTGTATCTGTTACCGAATTACGTCAAGAACTATTGCTTAGTGGACATTTACTTTGGTTTTCAGCAATTTTAATTTTTCTTAAGCTTGAAGCCAATTTTGGTTTCATGTATTTATTTGAATTTTTAACTATTTCTCCTCGATCTAAATTTTAAAAAAATATTTTAAAATTTTGCTTTTAATAATTCCATATTTACAGAATTTTAGTATTTTTTTCTTTATTGTGATTCTGGATTCCACATTTATATTGTTCTTGAAAAATTATGCAAAATTTAACAATTTGTTTTTACGAGCTGCTAACTTAATGTATTTTCCTCTCGCTCAAAAAAAATTTCTTTTTGATTTTTAGTCTTTTTAGGGATTGTGTAAATAATTTCAAATCACATTGAAGCAGTTATATCTTGAATGAATTAAAATGTCAAATTTTGTTATGATTAAAATTTTTTAATTTCTTAAGCTATTTTATTTTTATTGATTTATTCTCATTTAATCTATTAATTTTAATAATCCTAAAAAATTATTTTGAATTTATTGCTTCTCATTCATATTAGTTCAAAAACACAACCCTGCTGAAGATTCTTTCGGCTGCTCCTTGAAAACGACCGAAGAATTTTCAACTGTTCTCTAATATTGTATGAATTTTGTTTTGTTACATTAATTTACTTTTAATTCAAATTCGATTCAAATATTAAAATTTGAAATTTAAAATATATTAAATTATTTTATGCCTTCCTGTTAGAAAGTTTACCACTATAAGGGTTATTAGGTCTGTGTTTTTTTTCTTCATCAATTAGTAAATTCCCAAGCATTTTGCTAGACATTAATAATAATTATTAATAAGGTTTTTCAAAATGATCTGTCATGAAGATATGCATTTTATAGATACATAACATAGATAGAATAGATTTATAATGCTATAAATATATGATCTGTAAAACATGCATATATTTTTAGAGATCATCTATTTATGTTATTGTTATTGCTGTGACTAATTTCTCTTCTCTGAGACCAGAACAAGCTCACGAAATTAACTTGGCAAAGGAGGCAACATTACGCCTGTCGTTGGCAACAGTCTTGAAAAGCATATTATTTTTTACCTTTGGCAACAGCCTTGAATTGAGAAAAGTAGTACCAGTTCCTCGATAGTTTTGAATATCATTTTTGCCTGCTTTTTATGTTTCAAAGGAGAGCACCCCAGTGGGAGACGGATCCGATGGCCTCCCACTCGTCTTCCCCTACCACCAACCTCTTTATGGATCCATTTTATCTGAGAAAAATATTACCATATTGCAATAAAATAAAGCTATATTTATTGTCAAATTTTTATTACAGTTTTATTACTTAAAATGTTTTTTGAGCAAAACAGGTGCAATTTTCTGACAGCCTCAAATGAAGGGTAATTCGACACGTTTTATGAGAGTAGTCTCATAAGCTAATAACTTTCCAAGCTATTAAAATAAATAAATCAATAAATTCGTTTGATGAGATTAAGAAAAAACATGATCTTATCAAGTTGAAAATCTTTTCTTTAGCACACATATAAAATATTCTCTACATTTATATTCAAAACAGAATGTCTAAAGTCTATTCCAACTGGCAAAATTAAGTAGCCAAATTTTGCACTAAGCCAAAGCATAAAAAAATAAAATTTTATTAAGGAAATTCGTAATCTCCGGAATTCATAGAAAACATCAAAACTTACCACCAGAAGCATTGAAATTTTTTCTTGCTTATTATTAGCATAAACATTAAATAAGAGTAAATAAGTTCCGAAGCCTTCAAGAACCTTACATTCCATGAAAAATTACAGATGAAGCTAACGTCATTGAAATACATTTTTATTAGCGTTATTTCCTTCTTTATTGGTTTTATGTGTTAAAACTTCTAAATTCTGTTAACTAATTAACACAAATCAATTAACTAAGTAACTATTACCTAATATATTATATATTAGCTGATATATTAACTAATACACAATTTTATTAAATAATTAACTTGAATCATAGGCTTTATAATAGGATGATGCAAAAGTTTTTTATAATTACTTTTTAACTCAAAATTTCTTTCTTTCTTAGGGGAAAATTAATTAATTAATTAGCCAAGAACCATTGGTATTCTGTTTCAACTTCTGCTCCACAGGTATAAATTCTGCTCTGCCATTTTTCTTTATACAGCCTTAGTACTGAGTCTAAATATTTCTCCTTAGAATGTTGTCCATGGAGACATTCCCCTTGTTAAAATACATACAATCCTTTGTCATAATTCATTAAATTGGATAATTTAACTAATTTTTGAATTAACATTCCTTGTTGTATTTATGAGCAGTGCCTCTCTGTTGGCATGGTGGCAGGGACACGGCTGCCATGACCTTGGGCAAGAATTAGAATATTCTGAAGAAGGCGTGGAAGTTAGTAGGAGTGTAGCGCCTTTGTGACATAGGAATCCTTGAAATATCAGAGCCGAAGATTCTCTCGAACGTCTGATAGGATAAAAGAAGGATAATGACTCGCAGGTCTATACCCCGGGGCTTTCTCCTTCAAGTGAAGTAATTAGATAAATTCTTACTGGTATCTATTAAACAGTCCAAGATTTAAGCCAATGACAGACGGAACTACTGCCTCTTGATTATGATAAAGTTCGTGGACCTTATATAGCTGAAAATTATTTTCTGAATTACAAAACACAACATTTCATAAAAAGTTATAATAATCTGAAATAAAAAAAAAAGGCCAAAGTGGTGTTTTTTTTTTTTAACAGTAGCAGCAAAACAATTTTTGGGAAATTACGTTTTCGGAAATTTTCGGGAACATTTCATATGCTGCTTAATAAATGATATTATAATTTCATAAATGCTCAAACAGACTAAATTTATTTTAATTTTTATTTTTGGCAATAGTTGGCTGACTTGGTCTAAGGGTACTGTAGAATAATCGTTATATCATTATAATATAAATGTTTCCGCTGCCAGCTAATATTTTGAATGCAAAACCGATTTTTAGAGAATCGAGAAGAAAGTTTGAATTGTTATGAGAAGTTCTCGTGGATTGTGCTTCCGAAGTCCGATGAGATACCTCTGCGTCACTTTCTACACGAGAAAAGCCTCCGCAATGTTTTCGCATTGAAATCGCAAACATGATAAAAAGAAGGAAAAGAAGATGTGCGAATAAAAAAAGGAAAAAAAAAAGTACCAAAATAAACCCACCCCAAAATAGCCCACTCACATCGTCGTCTGCCAGGTTAAATCATTCGCTTCGAACCCGTCATTCATAAACGTCTGCCCCTCCGCCGTGCACGAGATACGGCATGACGCGCATTATTCTCCGCGCACCTGTGACGTCACTGATTGTTTGTGTTGGTGCAGGTTTGCCAGACAGTTTGCATTGTCGCCGAGTGTGGCGACCAAATTAATTTTTATTAATTTTTTTTTTAAGAAAACTATCGTTATCTTTTTATGTTTGCATATAAATGAGATTTTATATTAAAATTTTCATTCAGAATCATCTTAATGAAGTTCTAGTATTTAAAAGAATCTGATTAAGATATATTTTATTTAAATTTAGTTGATTATTACTGATATTGTTCATAGCATTTTCACGTACTATGTGGAAAACTTCGTAAATGATGAAAAGAGTTTGGAAGGGGGGAATAGCTTGTCACTGACCAAATTCACTGAGCGCCAACGGGAACAAAAGAATATTTTGTCGAGTCTAATCGAGAATTTCTTAGCGGATGTGATCTGTGGGTCTCCCTCTCTTATCTTAAAAATAAACTCTTTTTTAAATATCCTATTTCTCGAAGATACTATTGTCACATATATTCGTACCTTAAAGAAGATTAGAAATCGATACCAGCCGGCTTCCGCTAACCAGTATACGAATCTAGAAATGTTAAAGCCTGCTTTAATTTTACGAAACACTGCTTTTATTTCAAGAAACAGACTCAGGCAGTTTTCGATATAAATTAAGTTTCAGTTTCAAAGAGTAGAAAATATTACTTCTGAATTGCATTCACTTTTAAATGAAGTAATATAATGTAATATACGAGTTTGCTGCAACCCTCCTGGCCGATAACAATCAGCCTCATGGTCAACGCAGCACATCCAATACAAATTAAAATAGAAATGCAGTTTAAAACATCAAACAAAAATCCCCCAATATTATTCTAATGCCATTTATAACGTTCATCAAATCCTTTTCAGATCTAAAGTCTGTTCTGTGGCAATAGAATTCTTTTATGTTACCATGTTTTTTCCTAACATATTGCAATAAAACGCAGTCTTCGACGAAATGTCGTGCATTGCCTTCAATACTACAAAAATTACAAAGGCTTTTGCAAATTAAACCTTCTCAGGTACGCCGGGAAGCGCCCGTGTCCAGTAATTATTTGATTATAATCAAAATCACATATCGTTCTCATATTTTCAGAAACTTCAAAGCTTATTAATAATCTTTCCTTTTTCCCGAAATGTTCCATTTCTCTTTCCTGCAATTATAATAAAAATCCTTGATTTTACCAATAACAATTATTTTTAGTGGCTGAATATTGAACGCGTTCCCCGCGTTCGATATTCAGACATTAAATGGTATACTTGAACCACAGGTTAAATGTCTTGTAATTGGGATGCAAGAGCAAAAGTACTTAAAAAAGCGATTTTTGAAAATAATCTTTTAACAGTTCACTTATATTACACTATTTTGCATTAATAATCAACAGCAATTTTATGTAAGGCTGTAATTTTGCGGCCTTTTACATTGCGGCCTTTTACATATTATTACATTTTATTCTATAGTTAAAGTGTTGTCGTCAGACTAGATGAAATTAATACGCTATTAAATCCTTTTATTTATGTTTGACATGCTTGCAGTAATTCTTACAGAATACAGCAGCAAGAAAAAAATTCTGGTTTAATTTTAGTGAACATCTCCTGCTTCTCCCCGAAAGAGTTCAGTTAGTTGAAAAATTTAATATCTGAGTCAAAAATCATGTTTGAGAAAAAAGGGAGGTATTTGGCAACAGAAATATTTTTTTTTCATACCACGTTTAAAAAATAAATGAATAAATAAAATAAATAAATAAATAATGGGAAGCACATGTTATTGTTTTCACGACTCGAAAAGAAGTCGCGGCTGCTAAAAAACAAGAAATCTTGTCAACCGTGTACAATATTTAGAATCAATGCATTGAATATCTATAAAAAGAAAATATTGCATATTCACACTTTGTAATAGCTATAAAACGAAAATATTGTCAATTCTCGCTTCGTAATATTTACAAGTAAAAAGAACTCTTCATAATCTCTGATTTCAGTTTTTCTAATTTGGTTTCCTACTTTGTATACTTGAGTAAATAATTCATGATATGACTTCCTTGTACGAAATAAAGGAAGTACTGTAATCGCGAAAAATTTCGGGTATCGTATTTCAAAAGAAATATCCGTTTATACCCTTCTCGTACCATCTGGACGATTTTTTTATGATATTTTTATAATTTTGTATATTTGTTTCTTTTAGCAATTTTTATTATTCAAGTTTCTTCGACTGATGAATTCTTATTTTGAAAGTTTTATACTTGCTACGAAAAAATAAAGTTAGAAAAAGTTTGATTCCCGTACTACAAAATCAAGATTGACCGGGATATTTAATTTCAAAATTTGCAATTTTCGACATCATTTTTACTTGCCTTTAGGAATCGGTTAATTGTGTTAGAATAATTCCTGGGAATAAGTTTAAATGAAGTGCAGCAAAAAATGTTATAATTTAATAGTCTGTGCAAGGAAGTCATGTGGTGTCCACATCAGAAATCTTTGTTTTTAAATAAAAGTATTTTAGAAACCTTGAAGATATGAGAAACACAAAAAGAGAAAAACATAAAACGACCTAACCTGGTTTCAGAGAATTTTGGTTTTTTGTATTGATATTTGCCTTTAGTACGTGATTGTCGATGACGTTCAATCGTTCGTAAAATATGTTTTTATAAGTATTGGTCATGTTTAGGGGTAACTAACTTATAATCACAGTGAGATCCTTTCCGAGGAAGAGAGGTTTTGTCACTGCTATAGGTAATAGTTAGCAAAGATCAAATAGAAGGCTGAGTAATTTATTGCAATTTATTTTAGCATATTAAAATAAAAAAAACTCGACTTTAAACTCTTGCACTTAACTCTTTGTTTGTGAATTGTCTAACGAAATTTGAATTACTGTTACGTACACCTTAAGCGTGTGTGGGGGGCTTCTTCTGTGTTAAGATTGTTGAAAAAGGAAATCAGATATCAGTTATCAATAGAAAAGTCTCTAATAAGCCATCCGTTGTATAATATTAACAGAAATTCTCCCGTTTTCGGAACTTTTCAAAAAGGTAAAGCATTATCACAGGAATTTTGTACTTCAGAATCAGTGGAATCCAGTGGAATTCAAAAAGCCTCTTACTCAAATATACGAGAGCACGAAGTGAAACTGCAATAGTAAAAAGGGCTTTTACGTCAAAACAGACCACTATCAAGAATTTTGGAATGAATTTCGGTAATGAAATCAGAAGATAATTTTTTGCTTTGAGATTTAAGAATAAAGATTGATAAATATATTTTGGCGATGTAATTCGCTAAACGGTAGCGTGATTGGTCATCGGTCAGCAGCTTTTCGAAATTAATTCAGTTATCAAATCATGCCTGCTATTGATAATTCTAGAAAGAAGCTGTTTATTCTTATTAGAATTATCAAAAACTAAGGCAACGAAAAGCTGGTAAATGAAATAGTAGTTTTTAAATAAAGTTCCAGCCAAAGTAGTATAGTAATTAACTATGCATGGTTCTATGTATTCCTGATATCCACAAAATATATGCATCTGTTTGCCCTATCACCATCCCATCTATACAGCTTCATGTTTTTTAGCACAATATATTGTTAATAGACCTTTCCCCATCTTTCCCTTCTGTAAAAAAGTGCAATAAAAAATTCTTCAAATTTCATCCCCCAAATTCTAGGATTTCACTTCCAAATTTCCAGGCGATGTTACCGTGGGACATCCGGACATGAAGTCATTTTTATTGTTATTATTCGCTGCGCTCCAGTTTTTGAACAAGAAGTTTTTGTGTTCATCTCACTTTTTTCATTTTCAAGACCAAGAATTATTCTGTTTGTAAATAAATTAATTCGAATCAGTAGCATTGGGAACTTTGCTAGCATATTGAAAGGCTTTCTATGAATAGATCATCCTCTCTAATCCTTTGCAGCATTACAGCTATGTTAAATCATCTGAAGAAGAATTTCGAGAACGGCTGACTAGTTCAAGACATCCAAAGCTTTTTCTTTTCCAGTGATTCGCTAAATTCTAGACTAAGTTAATTCTGCCTCTTGAGGTGCCGTACCAGTTTCACTGACTCTGGAGCTGGCCTTCTTGGCGTTTGGAGGTACGGTAATAAGTAGAAGTCTCTACTTTTGTATAAACTAATAAATAAATATCTGCAGCTTTTTTCAGTATTGAAGACAGTTTATCTTCAAAGTTGACAATTATCTTCCTTTCTGCAAACAATCTGAAATTTGTCAAAGAATTTTCCCAAGGTATTTTTCACATATCATTTGTTGTCTCCCTGCCGCATCATATTATTCGTTTTATCATGCGTACAAACAGGAAATAATTTTAAACTAAGCAATTAAAATATACTCATCACTTTTTGAATTAATTTCCAGAAATTCAAGAAGCAGAACATAAAATCACTTAACTAAACAAACTGTTTAAAATATCATTGCTGAAGTGTAGGCCGGAAGGGAGCGAGGAATATTTGCTGTGATGTTTTTCTATGGTATATTATATTAACAGCGTAGTGGAAAATTTTACACTTAATCAGAAACTTAAATATGCAGCTCATCAATTTCAACTCAAAACCCCTGGATCATTTGCACATAAAGCTTAAAAAAAAGTATTTCCTGCAAGTAAAGCGACAACAACTTGTTTTGCCAGTGCAAGAAATTTGTATAATAAACACAGAAACACAGTTTTTGATGTGTTAAAATGAAGCGTACAGTTTTGCAAACATCGCGAAACTTGGGAAGTCATCTATTTGAAACTTAACAGTTTTTCGTTTAAAAATATTACACATCTTGTATTTATTACTTTACTTATAAACATAAAATTGCACCATAAAGAAGATAAATAAGAATTCCAAAACTTAAAAAAAAGGTCTAGGATGTGTTTATTGAATTGCGGACATTTTAGCTTCAAATGCAACTAAAATATTCAAAAATTATGAAACATTTAAAATTCGGAACTCTGAATTATATTAGTAGCATTTGGGCATGTTTACACTGCTGACCATTAAAATTGCTACCACAGGAGAAAACCATATAGCAGAATCTAAATTATTTTGCCTGTGCAGAATAATGGGAGTCGGGTACTTCATTTCATGTGGCTCCAGCTCTATACCAGAGTTTGTGGCTTGTGGTGTCATGCCAATTCCTTGGCAATCCATGACCAAACGTTTCCAATGAGTGAGAGATCTAAAGAATATATTGGCCAGAGCAAGAATCGAGCACTTTCTGTATCGAGGAAGATCAGAACAGCACGGGCAGTATATAATTGTGCATTATATTGCTGAAAGATTGAGTCACGTATGCCTCAAACATAGGGCACAGCCATGGACTTTAACACGGAGGAAATGTAATTGCGGCTTTCTACATTCCGGGTTGTGCGAAAAAGAGATTATTGGAATGTTTTACCCAATGGCATCCTATTGCAAGATACCAACTGCTGGTTCGTATGACGATGACGAATGCAGATTGGCAGCGTTCGTTTACTACGAAACTTGAAAAGGCGAAGTCGTGTCACTCTTGTACCCAAAGTAATCGTTCGTCTACTTTTGTAGCCGCATCTGTCTCCGCTGCAGCTTCGAAGGAAGCCGCAACAACGGTCGCCTTGCTTACAGTCTGTGGTGTTGCAGACGTCATCACACCGTCCGTGCAGACACTCGTCGTCCTGCATGTAAGCCAAGTTCCTGATTCAGGGGTCGTGACTTGGCTGTATGATCTCGTACGGCAGAGTAGACAATATATCTGTCCTCTCTGCCGTTAGTGGCTCGGGGCAGCTGAGATCCTGCCTGATGTTCAGTATGGCCTTCCTGGACTAGTCGGTTCCAAATTCGCCTCACAGTCACAGGATTACGATCAACACGAGCAGCAATGTCGCAGAAAGATAAACCGCAGTTACGATAGACAACAATTCTGCTGCTGTCAAATTTCGACATGCGATGGTAGGAGTTTCTGTTTTTTACGTTAGGCATAACAAGACTCTTACACAAATAACTAATATTCTAACGCAATTTCCAAGTGAGAAACCCGGGGTATAATCTTACCATTTACATTTAATGCAGATGTATTACTCATACCTACTTTGGGAGTACGACCTGGAATATGCAAATTTGACGTTTGTTGCATGCCACTTTCATTGTGTAGAAATTTTAATGTCCAACAGCGAATAACAATATTAAAGTGTGTTTAAGAACATAGAGTTTTTTGTATGTCTGATAATAAAATAGAAGTTATAACATTTCCAATCAGTCTTAATCAATGTAAATCACCATACTTAACGTTAAAATAAACAAGCCAGAATCCATTTAATTCAGGAATCGAGCCACTTCTAGCTTTCTTTAATGACAGTTTGTTCATTTAATCATTTTTAAAAAGTATGGATGTATTTCATAAAGTGATTACAGTATATTTCTGCGCAAAAATGGCAGACTGAAGTGTTTGTCCTAGAAATGGAGTTTAAATATTTACATTTATTGATGCATTTTGCGAATTTGGGTTTGTAAAGGACTAAACAAATTCTTTGAGAGTGAATAAGCTAGAAAAAGCAAAAACATCATATTTCTGTAAATTATATATTAAAAAAAGAGTATTCCAGATGATATAGTGGTTAGAGGAGCCAATTGTGGTACCGAAGGGACCGGGTTGGAATTACGAAGCAGACATGGATGGTTGTAAATGTGTAATGTCTTTGCAGCATGGCATAAATATACGGCGAGCCGAAAGTCCTCTCGTATAGTTTAGTTTGTTGGAAGGAGAAAGGGTTGGGAAACAATGAACCACCCTTTGGGGGGGCCTTTGCCTCAAGTTTCGGGTAGAAAATAGAAGTCCAGCCTCTCTTTAGAGTAGGCTCTGACAATCATTCTTCATGTAATATTGACAGAACAACAACAACAAAAAGAGAAAAAAGTGCTTGAGGTGCATTCTAAGTGATTTTTTTACCATTCTGTGAGAACGGGTGTTTTTAAGCTAAGACAGCAAAAGAAAATTAAGTGCACCTTACTCTAAGGTCTGAGTAGACGTTGACTTTTTTTTTTTTTTTTGAGCGGGAGAACGTAAAGACAAATGCATGTAGTTAAGTTTAAAGTGGAAATTGTTGAAGTTTATTTTATTCTAAATAATTTCAAAAATAATATTATAGTCAAAAGTGATGTGTACACAAAAAGAGATACATATATTTTGTATAACCCGAAATTGTTAGTTTGGATAAACGAGGTTCTCTGTATGGGCAGAATAATTTTGCTCATATAGAGACAAATCAACTAAGACGTCTTCTAAGCAAATGGTTATAAAGTTTTCCGATTCTTTGTATTATGCAGTTAAAAATACTACGAAGTTTGAAATAATACAGTGTACGATGTAGTTAGACTTAATAACATTAGTTAACCTTTAATATGGCATTAGTTGGTTAACCATAGAGTCTTAATCCTCCTGAAGCAAAAATAATTTCGGTAGTACCTCTTTGTTAAGGTGGCCATCGCTGTAAGTCGCAAAAATTGACAATGTTCTTAATTCAGCCTGTAAGATAAAAATTTCAAAATGTATCCAAAGGCTCATGCGGGGCTGCTTTAAAGTTTTAATTGAACAAATAGCTGAAGCAGAACGCAAAATATGAGCAAATACACTTCTGACGGACCTTGGCGTCAGTTTCTGTGGTCAATTTGATGACGTTTGGCAATTCTGCCTGAATTTCTGGGAGACACATTTTTGGAAGATTTAGACAAACACATTTTTGAAAAACGTACGATTGATACTTCTCAAACCTTCTAATGTCTCTCCAGCCAAGCTGGAGAGATTATTTAAAGATACATTGATAAACTTGTGGTTTACAATAACTAATTCCCTTATACACAAAATGAAACCTCAAACTATTAGGCAAAAAATAAACATAAAACTAAATAAAACTATACACAGTATTACATCAATATATAAAGTACATAAAAACAGTAATACAATGAAAAGGCTCATTACAGATATTTACAACATCACTACCAAACTAAAAGATTAACATGTAAATAATATTTCATTTAATGGTATTATCAAATATGATTTAATGTTATTCTTCCGCAGCATCACTAAAATGTACGAAACTCTTTCAAGCTTTGATTTTTATCTTGGATAAATAATATAATAGAGAATAAGTGTTTTAAATCTAAAACTAAAAAAAAATAATTGAAAGCAAATCAAATGATGTCTTTTACCACAGCATAGCCTACCAAAAATAAAGTGTTCAATAAGTCTTCAGTTTATAAGAATAATATGTACCTCAATGATTTTCATTAAAATGGACATAACTACTGAGAAAAATAATGACATAAATTTAGTAAATTTTAAAATGATTTTCATTACAGAGTCTGACATATATTCATTTTGAGTATTAGAATTAACACTGAATTCAAATTTTTACTCTCACGAAACTTTTTACTGTCAGGTAGGTATAAATAAAATTTTAGTTCAATTTCAAAAATGAATTAAATATCTCATGTCACGTGAATTAGCAGCACAACTGACAGTTTGGGAGATCACGTGATTAATGACATTTGCAGCATAACAAAAGATAGCATTACATGGTAAAAAGGAAAATATTATGCCGTAGAACGGTGATTCTCAACCTTTCTGCCCCAGACACTCCTTCCTTTATTGCTAGATGACCCTTCCCCCTTCCTTTCCGAAACTCAAAACATACATGTGCATTTATCTAAATTTAGATTATTTTTAATAAGTTTTATAAATTAAACAAGAAAAAATTAGCAAATGTTGATAAATACCAAAACTACAATAAAAGTAGATTTTTAAAAGGCTGACCGCATCCCCCCCCTGCCTGAGAATCAGTTCTTCCTATACACGATTCTAGACCCATAAAAATATAGGGTGGTAGGGGAAGTGGATGAATCAACAATTTCAGATCGTTCTTCAGTTCGGATGATTCACAATTATTTTTAATCATTTCATTTTTCTGTGTCTCATTTGTTTTCATTCTATAATTTAAATTATATAAGATAATATCAGTCGTCATATTATTAATTTAAAATCATCATTACATCACTAATTTATTATTACCAGGTTTCCATTATTAATATAATTTCACATTGTGATTAATTTGTGCATGGAAATAAATATTATTTTCGTTATGTTGTTAGCTTACATGATTAGAAGTAATTGCAAATATTCCTGAAATATATTTTTGTAAAATTAAAGAAAATGAATTAAATTTTGACAAAGCCTTTGCGGAAGGTTGGAAGATCTTTGGCTCTAGAATTCTATAAAATGTAAAATTACTTTGGTAAATATATACAAAAACAAGTAAAATAAAGGAATTCTTTTTGTTATTAACAAACAGGAGTATATTTTCACAAATTACTTACCTGAAATATTTTCTGCTTAAGGAACATACACGAAAATTTTCATTTTAAGCTTCTGTAGTATTCTTTGATGCATGCAATGAACTTTATTTTTATTCCACCTTTTATAAGATAACTGAAATTATGCATATAAATGATAACTCAGAAACCGAAAATTGAGAAATTTTGTGATTATAGTAACTTTGTTCTAATGATTTGCTTCTTGTAATACGTTTGGACATTGAGTGTCAGATATGAGGAAAGTATGGCTTAAATCTTAAAAAATAAAAGTTCATTGCAATTTAAGTAAGTACAGTAAATCATAAAACCTTTTCAATTTATGCAGCGTTTGAAAAATAACTGCGGCACAGTCGGAATTAAAATTGGATTTCCAACAGTTTCTATTTGAATCAGTAAAACCATAGAAATCAATTGGATGTTGCATGATAATTCAGGCAAATTCGTTATTAAAAATATATAATTATTATAGTTTTAGTGCAAGGTAATCTTGTTTTAAAAAGTTTTCAGGAAAAACGTTTTCTCAGGAAGGAAGGAATACAACAGTATACGTATCTATAAACATCAATTTAATATTAAATGTCTAATGATCAATCAAACAAAAGATTCATGAGACCACACTTAACAAAAGGATTGTTTATCTATTGTAAGGAAAAACTTATCTGATGCATTCTTGTTTCGATAACTTATCTTGATTACTTAAACAATAATAGATTTATTTTTTAATAAAAATACAAGATAAAATGCTCAGCGAGATTGTTTCGGGATAAGTTTGTACATTATTATGCCTTTATTATTTGTAAAGGTTTAAGATATTGTTGCGTTATACGGGTTCGTAGATTTGAGAGTATCCGATGAAAACACGATGCAGAACAATAAAAAGCACAATTTATTTACAGGAATCACTATTTACAGCACAGTTCCAAAATTACCTTTAAAAGCGTCGAAAATCTACAATAAATACGCTGAAACAATCAGCAGCACAGCTTCAGGCTGTAACTGTAAAGGTAGCTTCACGGCAACACTAAACTTATAATAAACACCGTGGAACAATCACCAATACACTGTCAAGCTATACTGTAAAGTTAGCTTCACGGCAAAGCACTATCTCGATCGCTTTCCGTTCACCAAAACTCTCGCGTAGCAGCTATTCTCACAACTAATCACACTGCTCGCAACACTTCACAATACTTCACAATTTACTGCTCTCAGAAACGCAAGGGTTTAAATAGCTTTTCTTAAAGTTCCACACGTTTCGAGAAATATCTCGACAGGAAGTTATTCTAGAAGCTTCCCGATTGGACCATGGGATATCGCCAATTTGGTCGCCAAATGGGCGATAAAGTCGCCAATCTGGCAACCCTACCATACACTATTTTATGGCAACCCTAGTGCTATGCCGGAAAGCTTACATACAGGCGCAACCGCCGAATTTTTCGTAAC
This sequence comes from Stegodyphus mimosarum, assembly GCA_000611955.2. Taxonomy (NCBI): domain Eukaryota; kingdom Metazoa; phylum Arthropoda; class Arachnida; order Araneae; family Eresidae; genus Stegodyphus; species Stegodyphus mimosarum. The sequence continues at coordinate 456,363 of KK113388.1, forward strand.
AATATTCTGTTCTAGTAGATAAAAAGTGCAAACATCTAAATTTTATCCCTCCATCAGTCTCTTTGGAGTAGCCACGCGCTTTTGGTTTAGGCTCCATTAATTTTTTCGCGTCTGTTTAGATCTGTTTCGCAACGGTTTGAAAGAAGCAGAGGTCAAAATCTGTTTCTTTCAACATCTGAAATGCCCGTATCTACGAATTTTTATCAGAATGGATTTTCTTCTCCCATGCCAAGCAGAATGTTACAACGTTAACGATAACCTACATAAGTGAAGCGATTACTTCTGTCTTGGAGATCTTTGTGCGGTTTCACCTACTGTGTGCAGTTCCTCCTTACAACAGGATTCCAACTGCGAGCAATAACTAAATGTTGACGCTAAGCAAAGGAGACAGAAGGTGCATTCAAATAATAAATGAGTTTTTATTAATTTTTTATTTATTTACGTGCTTCGCGCTTACGCACTACACGGAAGGGATCTTCGTGGAGTACTTTCTAAAAAAAATTGGCTCGTATACACGTTATCAGCCCGTTCGCGGGATTCGAACCTCAGACCGAAATACCAGTGTTCAACGATTTTACCGCTCT
>KK113388.1:456966-495647 GCA_000611955.2 Stegodyphus mimosarum
GCTCTTCCGCTGGTGGGCCGAAAAGAATGACTGGTATGCCATTTAACAACTCCCTAAACAAATGAACCATGCACTAACTTGGTGGAGAAAAGTACCAGATAGGAAATGGATTCAGGCTTTCCGGCGACCTTCCCATGTTTGAATGCGTTTCAGGCGACTTCGATGTGAAAGAGTTAAGCAACCACATAATAACATGCATCACTATCGAACCTCATTTGACATCATGACTGGGTCAGACCCTAGCTGGTTAGTGTATTGGGGCAATACGTGCTCGAATCTGTAGTGAAGTCTCTGATACCCCTTGCGCTTTTGCCCTGAGAGAAAGAGAGAGAGAAATATGAATAAAATCATGCCAGTGCTAAAAAAACAATTAATTAATAGAAACTAAAGCGATATATCTTTTTTAAATGCATGTTGTTTTATTTGATTTGGAGGAAAGAAAGAACGAATTTGCAACTGAACCTGATTTCGACAATTTTCCTTTCTTATCTAAGTTGGCCGGAGCTTTCTGCAAATGAACTTTATTTCTTAAATATAGGGCAACATTTGAGGTAATATTTTTTTTGCAAGCAAGTGAATATTTGGCAATATATAAAGAAAATAATACTGTACAATACATAATACAATTCATTAGATACGCACTTAAAAATATTCTGCACTTCTGCAGTACCAAAACATTGGTGCACAAGTGCGAGTACATTCATATATCGGCATAATATTATTATAAAATTAAAGCAATACTATTATATTACAATATTTAATAAGTTTGTAGAATCATTAGTTTATTCTGATGCTGAAGACCGGAAAACTGAGCATTGCCTTCGCTGGGACTCCAATCTGGGCCTCTCGAATAAACACCAAGTGTACTTACTTACTACCTTTACAGCGCGAAGGCCTGCAGAAAGGAGAGAGAAAATAACTCATAAGTTCACGTCATTCCTTTCTTTTCTTTTCTTCGAAAACATGGCAGTTAGTCTGCTCACGTTGACGGTTCTGGATTGCTATTGCCCTTAGATGTACAGGGTGCTTCTTATTATTTAGTCGGTTTGAGATTCCAAGAGCTAATCAATGCATTTATGGATAAATTTCAGCTCGCATTTGTTGTATAAAATGTTTTTTGTCCATACATATTTGTTTTCATCTGCTGTAAAGCTGACGTGAGAAGCAATTGTTTCTGGCAATCAATCAAAGGCGTAACGGTCAGAGTTTCCGTCCCCTCCATATACGCATTGCGCATTGTCCCGGGAGCCGAAACGAAATAAGTAGCCCGTGTCTCATCACGAATTATGTCAGCTCTGGGAAGGTAACAGTATACTCTCCAGCCAGTTTCATCGCTATCCTAGGAACTTTGCCACTTTGCCAGTTTCATTAAAAGAACTCTAGTGATCGCTCTGTCATGTCAACCAAAGAACTAATGCATTTATGCAATGTTTGTGTTTCATTAAAGCATCCCGGGTAACCGGAAAAGATCCCAGGATCATCTGGAGCTGGCAGAGCCTGCGTTCCACGGTAAGTTGAATGTTTCTGTAGGCTGCGATAATTCATGCTGACACTCTGGGTCATGTAAGTCGTTGATGCACCTGGATAGCTAAAAGATGATAACAATGCCTGAATCACCTATTGGTAAATACCTGGCCTTTCCCCGTGCCTTTTCTGGTGAATTTTGCTTTTGCTTAGAGTGTAATAATAGCCATATCTGTATATGAAGACATTAAGCGAAATGACCTTGGACGCTCGCAATCTTTTTTGTCATAGCAGTACAGCACCTGAATTGAAGATATGAAGGTCCAATGAAATACGTATCCCATTTATCTCTAATTCGCATATCGGGTATTTTGATCAACTACAGTTACACGACTGAGGATTTAATACCCAATGCTACAACTAAATCCTCGCGACATCCGTCGCATTCCAGCACGCCAGTACAGCTCTGCATGCAGTCAGTGATCGTCTGCAACGGGTGTTCATGAACAGTCCATACATTGCTTTATAACGTCTGTAAAGTCTCGTTTAGTTTTTAAACAGTTATTTTATGTTAACGAACTTTCCTATCCTCCTCATTCCCATTTTCTTGCCTGAGTGTAATTTCTAGCTCGCGTGATATTCAAAAGACGTAGAGAGAAGAGAGCATTTAAATGAAGGTTTTAAAAGGTAGAATCAGAGTGTATTCTGCCTGCTGAAGGCCACGTTGCTAATTTCGATTCTCCTGACATTAGTAATCTGCGGCGTTGTGTTATTCTCGCCGTTAGACTTGTCGCATCGACTTTTAGGTCACTGCCAACTCCGCGTTACTTGAATTGTGTAGCCTTTAAGCTAACTTACTATTATTTAGTTAAATCAAATTATTTATCTTTGATTTAAGCTATAATTCCTGGCTATATTTGCAAGGACAAGCTCTTCGTTTAACTTTTATTTGCGTTAAATAAAGGGACCTTTACACCCTTTCTCAGTCTCTGTGGTACATACCTTGAAAGATATAGTAATAATTCACTTTTAATTTTCAAACATTTCGTACATTTTATGTTTCCAAGGAATACGAAACGTTATAATTCTAACCCTCTTTACTAACATAAACTAGATGAGAAATTTGGAAGACGTAGGCGATTTCTCGCTGTGCCTTTGAAATTATAGAGAAAGCAGGAGAAGCTAGATTGGAAAAGGTGTAAAAGTCTCTATTATTAAAATTAGTAAATTAACAGAAGGCACAGCTTGTGATTACAGAACCAATCAGCACTTGTGGCGTAAATCAAACTAAACTCGACTAGTTCAGTAACATACTAAACTCAACTAGGTAAACTGTAAATTAGCCAGAAAGCTAGATAGAGAGAAAACGTGCAAGTTGGCTTACACCTAACATCGGCTTGACAAGCCTAACGGCAATAATAACGAAACGCCGCAGATAAACTGCTTTAAGAGATTCAACTATTAACGTGGCCTTCAGCAAGTGGAAAACGCTCTGATACTACAATCTGAAATCTTCCTTTAAATACTATCTCTTTTTACCTCATTTAAATGTGCGTGAACTAGAAATTAGCATACTGGCAGGTAAGCGGAAAGCGAGATAGTAAAGGTAATTGGCATAAAATAACTTGTTAGTAAAATTAAATAAATCATTTCAGCTTAATTAATTCTATTTTCTTCTTAGTAAATAAAATTATTTTGTAAGTATGACATCATACCTTTATAGATACCAAGTGTTATACTGAATCGATTGAATGACTTGTATTATAACTTTGAATGTCTTATCATGAATTTCATCCCGATGTTTTCACAAGACTCAGTATTAGTTGAAATTGAAGATCGTGTTTGTAAGCGAAGTGAGCAAAAAATGTTTTTAACTCTTTGAGAGGAATATCTGGTGAAGTATCATGTGAAAAACACGCTTCTCTTCAACATAAATGGAAGCATAATGGACTCATATCTTGCCTTAATAAATTTTGCAGCAAATTTGTTACAGGCAAGATATCAGCCCTTATCCAAAAGAAAATAATTGATTCTCTTAGATCATTTGAACTAGGGACTGCATCAGGGCTTGGAGACCTTCAGATAAATCTTAGAAGGTTATTTATAAATATAAATATTCAAAAAACAAAAATTTTGAATATACTTTATTCGGCTTTGTATACAGACATTGTAAAATGTTACTGTGCCGAGAGAAAGCGAAAGATTTATACAAAACTTATTTAAAATATTGCTCTCTTTTCTTTCAGATCACAGTTATATCTACTTTTTATTCTTTCGTTTTTGAATAAAAGATAAGATTTATAGAGGTTTATATATGATGTGATAGCAGTTCAAATGACACACGTGTTTATTATGCTGTCGCCTGACTTTCAAACCCACAATAATACTCAGCCTATCTGATCTTCAGAATCTAAAAATAATAAATCAATTTATTATTTCTGAGAGCCACCCAGACGGTATAGTGGTTAGTGCAGAAAGACTACTGCGGTACCGATGAGTCCGGAAAATCATGGAAAAGGCATGGATGTTTGTAAATGTATAGTGTCTTTGCGGCATGGGGCACTCTAAATATATGGCTAGCCCAAAGTCTTCTTGTGTGAACTGGTGGAATCGGAGAGGGGTGGGAAACTCTTGGACCCCCCGGGATGCTGTCTCTCAAAACTGTGGTGGAAGGAAAAGTTCAACCTCCCTGAGGCTTTGGCAACCATTCTTTTCTGAACTTCGTGGACAAGACAACAACAATACTTCTGAGAAACGCCATCAATATGTTCGAATAATATCCATATAGTGGATGAATTGAAGAATGTAATCAAGGGACGCATAGAGAATCAGGATGTATTCCTCTGGAATAAGCGTTCAAAAAAAGATCATGGAATGTCAATATTTGTCTAAAGACAGGCGGAAATCACTTCCAACACTTACGTAAGTAGGGAAGATTGTGTTTCATTTTTTATCGTGAAGTGCACAGTGATTTATTCATCTTCCATATTATCTTTTAAGTAAATAGCGTTGATTTCTTTATCTGATAATTCTAACCGAAATTTCAGCCTATTAGAAACAGACGTGCTATCATCTACTTCCTGTTTCAATGTATTTCACATTATTTAATATTTTCATAGAAACACAAACTTAAAAAACATTCTAGGACATACATTAATAATTTTTAATCAATTTTATGAGAAATTTCTCAGTACACACGAGAAAATAATAAAAATTAACTACTGAGTTAATGAAAAAAATAAGGGACATGTTTGCGAGCAATACTTTTCTTTCACGTCCCTCTTATTTTTGGAATTTCGAAATTTCTTTCATAGACAATTTCAGAAAATTTGCATCAACGTCACCTACTTCCGGCAAGTAAAAAAATTTACTTTAGTAAATAGTAGTGATAATGGTAAGATAAAATATTTTGATCCTCTTATTTTCCTCTCCGATATTTAAAAAATGAAGAAAAAAACAAAGAAGACTTTCACAAAGAAACTTTCCCAAAAAATTTATTTTAAGAAAAGATGTGTTTTTGAAGAGTAAAATAATCGTGCCTTTTATTTAAATAGCTTCGGTATTTAATGTTTATTAGCTCAAAGGAGCGTTAGCCCAGAAGGGCTATTAGTCTCAAAACGGGATTTTGAGCTGAATTACTATCTGAATCGCTTTTTAATTTGTTGTCACCAAATATTATCGCCCTGCATTATTTTGAAAGAAAATAAATAGTAAGGAATTTCCATGAATGTATGTATGTCTTTCGCACTGTGAAAAAAGAACGGCCATCAGTTTGAGCCATCAAATTTGGAGTAACGGGGTCCTCCTCCGAATATGGGCATCTGGATGCCCCAATTTTGAATTTCGAATTTACTGTATGCGTATTTCATATTTTATAAAACTTCCACGAATTTTTGATAAACAAACTCTATGATTTCAGCGGCAAAACTATACCATAAAAAACACTTCTATCTCCAGCGCGCTAGTTTGTCTATCGGAAATTTTAAAGATATGCTGTTTTTAAATATTTTATGGTGCATTTCAAATAGTGTAAAACTTAAACGAATTTTTTATCAACAGACTCAACGATTTCAAAGCGAGCAATGACAGCGCTGTACGGAAAGGAAAACATTTCAATCTCCAGCGCGCGAAACTGTCTATCGGAAATTCTAAAGATAGGTTGTTTTTAAATATTTTTAACTAATGAAACATTAAACCAAATGGTCTCGAAAGGTGTATGTGTATGCAAATAAAAAAGAAAAACGCCTGTTGGACGTAATATAAATTCTTAAAGCTCTTATATTTTTTATTTTTTTAATTTTTTATTTTATTTAAGAGTCTTTAATTTTTATTTAAGAGTCTTTAAACTCTTTAATTTTTATTTAAGAATTTGAGAGTCCATCTTTCGATCTGGGATACGGAAGTAAGGTTCATCAGTCAAAATGCTTTGCAGACCAAAGACTAGCCATGCAAATGGCTAATTTACATAAGGAATTGCTTTTAGCTTTAATCCTCTCATTTTCTAAAAATATCTTTTATTCATTTGAACTTATGCAGTAAATTAATGTGTCTGTATAATTTCATAACTTTTAAAAGCATAAAAATTATCGTTACAACTCAGTGGAGGACTCAGTTTGTAAAATAATTTGTTAATTGCTCCGTCGATGGATTTGAGGAGAAACTATAATATTACGTAATTTGAGCTTTTTCTAGCATTTGCGTAAATGATATAGAAAAGCAAGAATAGAAATGTGTTTTAATACTCCCGTAGAGTTAATTCTCCCATGAGACGTAAACTAGTGCAAAAAAATTATAACAGATTAAAAAATTAGAAAGTAGTGATAGCGTATACGAAAATTAAGATTTATTTTAAGAGATAAATTTTGAGAATCTAAAATCAATAGATGTAGCATTAGCATTAGCGAGGCATGCAATGCCAGGCATGAAAAAATTAGTCGAAAGTTGCTTGTATGAATATTGTTGTGTGCGTACGGGTTCGTAACAGATTGAATGTATATAGGTCCGATGGTACGCTAATAAAATTTATTTAATCGTAACAAATACTTCAAAATCCTGGAATTTTCCACAGAAATTCACAGTATCACAGATTACAATCAGTAATTTAGTTACATTTCAAACTACTGAGATCGCTAAACACAACGCAATGCAAAGAGCATCTAAAGAGAAAAGTAACCCGGATATTTTAGTTCAAGCGGATTACCGAGATAACCATTTACTCAATGTTAAATGCACTTGTCCCTGTATTCTTAATTTTCCGGCATAGTTCTTTAGACTTTTCATGCTGCAAAAGAAGTACAACAATTATACTTATAATTCTACTAAAATTACTTACCTAAGTGCAAAATTCGTAACAATGTAACTCAGCCTCTGGTTATGCTAAAATAATTGTTTAATATTCTGAATGTTTTACAACCTGAACTTCCTTATCCTTTAGAAAATTTATACACTTATATTCTGTATGTATTTGGCATACATTACGTACACAATGTGCATAACATATGCCAAATTTAAACAATTTAGCTATGGTGAAAATTATGTTAAAATATTTGGGTAAACTACGAAAAACATTTAATAGTACTACATAATGAAAATAAATATTACCAGGAACGACATTAAATTATTGCACTGAAATGTTACATGCCTTAACAAATGTAAAATTCTCATGTCCCAAGAAACTGAAATGTTAAACAGTTATACAACTGCTGACTTTCTACTTCCTGTGCAACTCCTATTTAAACAATTAATTTGCCTCACTATTTTCAAATCTTATTGATTTTTTATGCTATTTTTATATCATAATATCCCATTTCATTCAGAGTTTTCTCTTCTTAATACTCCCGCTACTAATCTAGGGATTTTCCACGGTTAAGTTCCTTCTGTTTTTATTACATTTTCAATCTATTTCACTTTTTTAACACACGGGGTGTTTCAGAAATATTCCAGGACTAAATATGTCTTGAATGGTTGTTTCACATACGGTAGCGTATGAAACGCTGAGAAGAACAAATTAAACAGAAACATGCTTCAATATTAGTGAATTTAAAATGTTATATGCAAAACTATGCAATATTAAATGTTTTATCATTTGAAGGCATACTGTAAAATCTGAAAGTTAGTTTCTTTGCATGTAGTAAAGAGTTGAAAGAAATAATAGACGAGATTGTTCCACATTCGAAGAGTATTGTTGAGATGCCGAGTAACGTGTATTTGGGAGCTTTAATTGTGGCGAAAAGCAGAGCCGAGACAACTTGCCTCAGGTGAACGGCTAAAAGGGGTACTAAATTATCCGAGAAATTTTACGAATACATTTAAAAATAAACTTTTATTAGTAACTTTTAGTCCTGAAACGGATCGAGAAGCGAAGCTGCATTTTGAAGTAGCATATTTAAAGCAATAAAAAGGGCGCTATATTCTTCAGAACTTGCTAAGACAAATTCTGCTCTTAAAGGAGGGATTGATCTAATATCGAATCCCAAGTAACTGGTCAGCTGCATGCAAGATTTCCTGATATCGCCCATGTGTAACGTAAATACGAGCCAATTTCCGTTAGAAAGTTCACAACGAAGAAATTTCTCTGCTTAGACAAAGCGTACTTGTATGTTTTGCATATTAAATTAAACCAACATAAAAGTAGGAATATGTCCTTCTTTACGAAAAAATGAGAGAAACTATTCTTTTCAAATGTGAAAATTCAATTTTAAAGGTAAATATATCAAAGGGATTTGAAAAGAAGTAAGAAAAGAAATGTTTATAAATCAGATTGTCAATAATCAATTGATAAAAGAACTAAGTGTGACAGAAAAATAGTCTTTCATAATAAAAATGAAAGAGATTTTAATTTCAGGAATAAATATATATATCAGAAAAATAAAAGTGATAATTTCCGATTCCTGGTTTCTAACTGACGAAAAATTAATGTCATTGGATTTGAGTATTTTGAAAATGAGCAGCTTAGAATTTGAATTTCCGAATGACGAAAATATTTCAGATAATCCATTTTAAGAACAATGTCAGTTAAAAAATTCTGGCAGTTAAAGCAAAATCAGGTTCTTTAAAGATAATTCAAGAATGCAATATATTCAATCATATCCGAAATTTGAAAATTGCATTAAGACTATCTGCGACATTAGTAACACTTGACATTAGTAACAATGCCAGTTACTAATGGCAAGGTAAAGAAGCTTAAAAAAATCTTAGAAAAAAGCTCTTATCCCTCTAACCCTAAAAAACGCTCAAATATTACTGTGTAGAATATAAATAATGAAGCAGATTTTGAAAACAGTTATTATCGATTTTATTTAATTAAAAGCAAGAAAATTTAACTTACAAAAAGAGCACGATTATAAATCTATACTTTTTATATTAATTATAGTACTGTTTACATTATTGAAATATTATTTGCTATTCATGAAAAAGTAATTTTTTATGTTTTCATTTAAAAATTATACTCGTAATTATTACATGCATTAATTTTCTGAATACATAGTTATTATTAAAAGTATTATGCGATTTAATGTATGATTTTGTATAGTTTCCTTTATTAAATGCAGACGTGTACAGGTACTGTTAGTTTTATTGCATATAGGGACGCAATTTACTTCTTTGATTCAGGCAAAATAATACCTAGGCACGGTTGGGGAGAGAAGCATGCATGCCACTTCATCACACATATAGGCATTGAAAGTGCTATACCAGAAATGGCAAGAAATAAGAAAACCATATATATTGAAGAAATCCCATACATTAACGAATAAAACGATCGGAAAGGTAATGTGTTTGGCTTGTAGTTCATGAAATAGAAAGCAATTCATATAGACATCGTATACAGAAATAACCATTTTTATATCCCACAGGCATGCATTTGATAACAAATCCAAAGAACACGCAGGCATAACACCAATACTTTTTCCATGGAGCTCACGTGTTGTTATGCGTTTTATGCGGCATGTAGCTTCTGACAGTTAATTACCTGAGGATGCCCTAATGATCAAGTATACCGGTGAGTGCCGTTGGCATCAACCTAATGCCATCTCATACCATATAGAACTAGAAGCAGATTTTCATGCCGACATACGTTAAAACATTCATCTCGGTACCTTCGAGCTTGGTTTCGATATCAGATTTCTCTGCCGGAATGCATGATCTTCCCGGGTGACAGGCATTTTAGTTTAGGGTCCATGAAGGCGGAATAGTGGTGAGATGCACCATGATGACGTGCATTGCTGATGTAAACATCGCTTTATTCAATGACTATTACAATAATAGAAACTAACAGTTCGGTTAAGGTGTTTCAAAATATTATACGATCATCCATTAACTTTCTATACCACATGTTTGTCGTATTATTTGTTTACGTATGCCGCCTACTGTTGTAGATACCTTTTATAGTGTCTCAACACATCGAAAATGGATGTACTTTCAGTCTTACTGTGTCCTCATTTCATCAAATTTTGATACTGATTTCTTGATGGAAAAGATCGTTTTTTTAAATCTTGCAGTGACTTTTCGATAAAAGTTGGAAATCTGGTAGTACTACTGAAAACTGTATGTTTTGATGAGCAAAGCGTGCGAAGCTGACATTGCGTGCATTAACTATCTTCATCTCTCACATATACATACCGGTTTCATGTTCATATATACTTAGACAACCAATTATTCATACCATTTTCAGGCTATGCTACTTTTATATGGTACTTACCTATTAATCATGTTATTAACCATTTCAGTGGCCTCTTAAAAGTTTTTGGGGGAATGGCGTACACATTGTACAAATTTTGGGACAATCCGATGAATCGTTTTTGGTGATGAATTTAATGAGCAGCAATATATTCAGATACGGTGTATACGTTTCTGCAGTTTAAACAATCAGCAATTGACTTAACATTAAACTGCTTTGAAAAATAAAGCCTATGCAGTTCTATGTTATGTGCAGTATTGCGTACTTTATGTTGTTCGAGTGAACCATTACAAACACGATGACGGTGATGATTAAATGACAGAGCGACCTGCTTGAACGCAGTATTTTGTAGCGATTCAAAAGACGCTTCCGTACCTTAGACGGTATCACAAGGTGATGTGGATGACAAGGCCATAAGCAACGTAATAGGTGTTATCCTTTGTCATGATGCTAGAGCTGGATTAATCATTAAGCAAAATAAGCACGTGCTTAGGACATTAAAGAAAAGGGCGCACAAAAAAAAAGTCCTTAAGAGGTCGAAAAAGGGAGGACCACAAAAAGTTCCCTTGTCGATTTTACCATGGAATATACAGTTCAGGTAAACCAAGGCGAAGAAAGAAGGAATAAGAAAAAAACAGACGTAAATTTACTAGAAGCACCAAAACCATTTAGGTGCTTTAAGGCCTTTGAAAGATTTAATCCAGCCCTGCATCATGCGTTGCACTCTGTACCCTTCATTTATTGCTCTGGAATACTGAACTAGTCTTCAACAAGCCACTGGAGCCAACGTATATGTCACTCCGACCCACGTGTCAGGTTGTTTTGAATCTCTTTCAATTCAATGATATAAACTTTTACAGCCACATTTCCTAGCACACATTGAGCTCAAATCCGACGCTGGGGCAACGATAAATCCTGCGATCACAATCAATTGTTACGAACTGAAAGCTGATACAATTTGTGTTTTCTTTTGAATTTGAGTCTTGCTTCTGATATCCGTTCTTTGATGTTCCGGATCAGTGCGCTTGTAGAAGTTTCTTTAGTTTCCAAGATCAAACAGAACTTTCTTCTTTACTTGAAAGGAAAACGCAAAAAAATGAACATAAATGAAAAATTACGTGAGAAAACAGAAACAAATTCGAGAATCTTAGAAACTACTTGAGAATACAGCAACTTTATTTAGGTTACTCTTATTCTCGTTGTATAATACTCATTTCTATAACATCTAACTCAATTCGATTATTTTACTACATAGTAACATTCTTAATTATTTCTAAACTGAAATTTAAATTTTTGCAAACTTATATTGCCTGCTAATTTTTATTTTAAACTTTCACATTCACAAAACTTTGACAGTTTCGTATTTTCTGTAATTCTGATTTCATCAGTTGCCTTTTTCACTAGTAACCTGCATATTCTACTAATTTAGTATTTTACATTAAATGCTTTTAATTTTTGAAGTTAAAATTAAACTAAAACACTTTCTTCCTTATGCTTCTAAATTTTAAATTAATATCCTTCTTTTTTTGTGCATTATGTATATATATTCATTCGAGTTACTTCGGAGCAGGTCCCATCCCGATGAATGCCTTTTAAATTTTTTATATAATTTTTTTTAAAAAATAGGTCCTTTAAGCGCTTTAAAATTTTTACTAATATATTCTCATTTTATTACATTAAATTAAAATTTAAAAATATTTTCCATTCTTTCGTTTTGCAGTTTATCCAAATATAATTCAGCAACGTGGTTCTATTTATAATTCTTTTGATTTCCCCTTGACAAAGACAAAAACAACAGAGAAATTTTCAGCTGGTGTTTATTGCTTATCATTATTTAATATTTAGTGATTATTATTTAATTTTTGCATTATTTTATGGGTTTTTCAGTTTTGTTTTTCAAGTTCCTGATTTAATTGTTTTTATTCGCGCCTTCCTGTTTGCCAATTGCTATACACATAAGAAAAATTCGCACAATTTAAGGACATTTCGTTTCCGATTAATACTATCTAGTTTCCTTTAACCAAAATATAATGATTCAAAAAACATTGAAAGGATTTAGATTTTAACGTCGTACCAGAGAATTTGTTAAGGGTTTTTATACTCTCGGTGAGTATGGCAGGTTACCAATCGTCTCCTGGACTCACTCCTTACTAATAGTATTATTTTTGAATTTTTAGCTTTATTATTTAGCATCATTTTCTTCTCATTTATGCCAAATAAAATTCAACAGCAAAATCACAAAATACTTAAAAATAGCATATTAGAATTATCAATGGAGTGTTAAAGATCATCATACATTTTTTTTTATATTTACTATATTATTTCTTTTAAAACTAGACGCTGAAGAGGCCAGCCGCCTAAAAGAGTTATCATAATAAAGAAAACATATATAATGATTTTAATAGTTCCAGCTAGTGTCATTTTGTAAAAATATTTGCGATTTCAAATTAGAAATTTCACGATTTAAATGCACTTTTATTTAAATTAATCAGATTAAAAAGTAGAAAATATATTAAAATTAGCTTTAAATTAACTAATTATATGCAACGTGCATAATATAAAACGAAACGCTATTTTCATACATAAACATGGACTTATAAAGGTAAGAAAAGATACAAATTTGTCACTTTAAAAATTTACCTGCTTTGCTATAATCTTATTAAACTATCTTGCCATGCCTGTCATACATTATGTTTAATGTTTGAGGCAAATGTCAGAGTTATTTTAGTAATGAAACTTTAGAATGAATAATTAGAAAAATGTATTCAATGAATTCATTCACTAAAACAAGTAATAGAACTAATATTTAGAAAATTATTATGAAAGAGTTTCTGAAAGGCTTATATTACATTCATGATAATGTAAGAATTGATAAAAAGTTAAATAATCGTCTGAGTAATAAATTAGAATAATATATAGTTTGATCATATTTAGAGTTATTAGGAATACCTTTCAAAGTTGGCAACAAGAATTAAAATTAAAAAAACTAGATGTAAGATGTTAGTCGCTTTCTATTAGTGTCTTGCATTTTGTATTTTGTGTGCCATATGTGTATTTGGTGTGCGTTCTGGTCCATTAAAATGTTTTTCTAAATCAACACACAATAAAAGTCCCACAGATTTAACTTCTGCCGCCCACATGGATTAATGAGTGATTAGCTAGTTGCTCCAAAATACTCGTGTCATTTTCTTAAAAAAGAATGATTTTGTGAAGGATTTTCTGAAGAAAAATGATTCTTAGGTTCCTTACACATGATAAAAATCTGAAATTTTATGCAGCCAGTATTTTCACTACTCTCTCTCTTTCTTTGATATACCTCTTATGATCTTTCTAATATATCTCTGGTAACTGATGGTTTTTGATATGCTCGGGAAAGAAAATGGGTTTTGTATTACGTAGTGACCTAAAATATATCTATTTATTTTAACTGCAAACAGAACGAGCATAAAAGTGAATTTCTAATATTTCAGAGATATTTTACTTTGTCTGCTGTTCGTTCGATGTACAAAAGATATTTGACGATTAGTTGGAAGTATCTGTTAAAGTGCAAAAAGATCTTGGATAATAATCTAATCTCATTGAAAAAAATTCGTACTAAATATAGAAGTATTTGTTTGTAAAAATAGAAGTAGATGACGGAAGAAAAGAATATTTTCTTAAAAAAGTCAGAAAATAAAAGACTTTCTGATAATGTTATCGAGAAAATTTAAATAAAGGAAATTAAATATTCAACTACAAAGGCATGACAGACGGAGAATATTTGAATGATTTGGAAAACTTTGGAATATTTTTTATTTTCAAGAACCCTCCTGAATTCTTTGCAAAATTTTATTTTATGTAAATTCTTTTATTCTAGAAGCTTAAAATTTTCATATCTAAAACAACGTAAAAAACACACATTTTCATGTAAGTTTTTTCATATTTTAATCATTTTTAATACTTATATTTCATTCCAAAAACATTAGATATTTTGTATTTTTAAAATTTTTTTCATATTTAAAAATATGTAAAAAACATGTATATTTTGTTAAAAAACCTAATATGAAATAAAGTCATCCAGGTTATAGAGTTTCACTTTTTTCGGTATCATAAATTCATAAGCTCTAGAAAGATAGCACAGAGGAACAATCCTCTTGTCTTGAACTATAAACAAAGTCAGAAGAAAGGTGTAAACAGCCCTTTTGTTTGAACACAAAGATGTAACAATGACCCATCTTGGATTTACATATACCGACACTCCTGGTTTAACTTAAACAATCAATGCTGAACTAAAATCAAATGTAGTTAGATTAGCCAAACGTCTTACAGGTTAAAGTCAAGCGCAGGAAGGCTCTGGTTTGTAGAAAACCGGTGAGACAAGACTAATGGCTAGAAGCATTTAACACTACAGAATTAAATCCTTATTTAGTCACGGTAACAACGTGGCCTCAAGTGGGCAGAACACGCTCTAAAATCAACTTGCGAGACCTTCGCTTAAATAGCCCTTCTTTCTCTCCGAATCGGAACAAACTCCCGCTATCTCATTTACATTCTGGCGTGAAAAGGAGAGAGATAGAAAATTTTCTTAACTCACAATTACAAACTATTTGCTAAAAGTAAACAGATTAATCAACACAAGTTTTTTGTCTAACTGAGCCAGGTAGGTCATTAGGATTCTGTCTTATACGTATACAACAAACTAAACATTGATGACAAATATAATAGAAACACAACATTATTATACATTATGGATGAAAATAAAGTACATTCCAGAACAATGCGGGTAACGGGGATTTACGCTGATCATTCCAGCTGAGTGAATGGCCATAATTGTCACATCTATCTCATTGCATCTTTATAACCTTTCTAAGCAATAAATCTCTGCTGCAACTTCCTACTCATTTAGAGGTTAGCACTTGAAACTGAGGTTCATTACCGATGCATACGGGTTTTCATACTCACCTGGATCAGGTAATACGTATCTCTGCCCTACACTAAACATTTCTGTTGGCATAGATATAAAAAATAAAGATCTGATATTCGGTAGCACACTTGACGCGTGTTCGAGAGGTCGAGGTTCCAGTCTCGGCGAGAGCATTGCCCACTTTTCAAGGCTACCATATAAAAAAGCATAATGTCTCTTCAGTGGCGCCCGAACGAAAAAGGTGGTGAATGATGATTCTTCACCACTAGTGTTTGACGACTGGGCCCCCTAATCCTCAGTCGCCCTTTTAAAGAGGGAGTATATAAGGTATTTTCTCCTTCCTTTCTGCATGCCTTTGTGGTGTAACAACAGCACTCTCGGGGCATCTTCGAGTTGTTCAGGTTCGGATTCCGGCGAGGGCATTGTACACTTTACATGTTTCCGGCATTAAAAAAAATAATAATGGCTCTACAATGAAACCAACATTTTGATGTAATGATTTAGTATACTGCTCAGTAAAATTATTTAGATTTCTTAAGTTATGACATACATTATCCTGTAATATTTTACAAACATAATATTCGTCCGATATTCTGCGTATTTTAATATCTCAGAATCAAAAGTTGTTTTAATTAGTTAAATTTTGTTATAGAGTTTATCTACTTATTTTAAAGCCTATAAAGATGACTGATAATAAATGTCTGGGCTATAGCATGCAATAAACAAGACGTAATGTAAACTAGGTAAAGATATTATCTAGTGCTCGAACTAATTGCTTGGAAATTGGTAACATTATGCAATAGAATTTAATGAATAAAAGGTGTCAGGATCTAACGCTTTAAATCAATTATATCTGTGCAAATTAGTATCACCTTTCTGTTTATTATATTAATAAACAGAGAGATATTAAATCTGAAATTAAGTACCTAATTCTTTACGTAAATGAAATACATAAAATCAGTAGAAGAGAAACACGCCAATGTGACAGTCAAATTCGCTGATGAGGAGGGACCTGTAGCTGCCCTCGAAATCGATTGAGTGTTTTTGTAAATGTACGCCAAATACAAGGTTGTTTCAGCGAATCTGAACGTAAAATCAGGTTTAAAAAAGCATTTACATCGTTGTTTTAAGAATTTCAAAGATTAAAAAAATTTTAAAACTCCGAAATAAAATATGGCTTTAAAATTCCCTTAAATCATATAAAATGCGATCATATTGAAGGTCAGGAATCATAAAACTATTTCCAGTTCAAAAGTGATGGACAGAGGACGCCGTCTAGTGATCTTTAAAACGTTCCAGGACACTGGCACAAATATGAGAACGAGAAAACGCTCTGGCACGCCAGAATGTCGACCGTGAAATGAGTGCGTTTCTTGCTGGAACGTATGCATGACTGTCGACTAGAAAGGATTGAACTGAATTGCCGTAACTGAATATCGTTACATATTTCTAGGTCATAAATCCTAATGGAATGTATTACCGCATTTTCTCATTGATATGCAATTGTCTTTGAAACAACAATAAAATTTGTTTTGGGAAATAGATGTGGCATCTCCGTAATTTTTTTTATGTTCTTCTTTACAAATATAGCAATGCTCAAAATGCTATTTTATTTTTTTCCGCTATGAAGGTTAAAATATCGTACAGCACTTGATTTTTAGAGAAACTGCTTAAATGTTGCCTGAAAAAGAATTAGTTCGTTTTAAAAAACTAGTCATCAAAGCAATCAAATATCACGGACGAAAATGTCACGGAGAAAACAGCTCAAGAGGAAATATCGTAGGAGAAAAGAAAGCAAGGAGAAAAAATTGCATTTCTAAACATCGCGGTGTTAAGCAACATATTAGAATAAATTGCAGTGTAAAAAATTTCGAGGTTTAAAACAACGCCATACAAAACATCATAGTAAAAAACAGATAATCACTTTATGATAACATAACAGACTTGCGCTTTCAGAATGCAAAACTTTTCGCTTAATGATTAGTGAGCTCAAGTATAAATAAATACTTTTCCCTCTACATTTCTTATTTTATATTAACTAATAAATTTTTACTGGGAAAACAAGAAAGAATCTGAACGTTAATAAAACTTAATACTTGTATAATAACTATGTATACCAGTTAATAGAATTTTAAACTTATGTATCTTCATATTTTGTAACCTTAATTTATTAATTTTTTCATGAAAATCTACTAATATATTTTTATATAATAGATTAATTAAATAATTATTTTTAGTAGTTAACGTAAGTTTAAAATTTCGTTAACCGCTCTATGAAACATGAATTTTTAGTAACTTTCAGATTTTGAATTTTCAGATTTTAGTTTCTTTCTTTATTTTTCTGTAAAAATTTACTCGTTAATACAAAAATATGAAATACACGATTAAAAATGTTACTTATTTCTTCTAGTGCTGACAAATTATCTCGGGAAAATTCAACTGAAATTGTTGCAGTCAGAAAATGCGTATTTGTTATGATTTGTAGGTGCGTTATTTTTTACCACGATATTTTGTACGGCAGTGTTTTAAAGTTGCGGAGATTTTGAGCTTTATTTTCTACAGCGTTGTTTTAATTTATACCACTATGTTTTAGAAATATGAAGTTTTCTTTTCTTCCACAATGTTTTGTGTAACGGTGTTTTCTTCTCGCATTGTTTTATCCTCGATGTTTTCGTTCGCGATGTTTTTGCCTCATTTCGGTGGACATCCGTCAAGGTTTACCTCAGCGCTATCGCATTTTCCAAATCTACTTTGTAACGTTTAAAATATTTTTTTCGCAACTTCTGAAATATTTTATAACGTCATCATAAAGACCTCATATCAAGAATATATATATATTAACATTTAGCACCTAGCTAATCATATTTTTGCTATGAAGTAAGGGTATTCTAATTTTACACTTGTTTAGCTATTTATCTTCTCATTGTATAAAAACATCACGTATCTAAATTTATTGAATATTATACCTTTAATAAAATCAAAGAAACTATCATAAAGATTTCATGTTCTTTGACTAAGCTGCTTGTTAAAATTAGAATGCTTATTATGTTAGTCTTATCTTATAAATAATAAACCATTTACATAAAATTTATTAAATCTATAATTAATGTTAGCATTATATAACATTACTTAACTATAGTTTTGGATTATTCAATTATAATTTAGTTATAATTCACTGTAGTTAACTATTTAGTTATAAGTTACTTAAACTTTAATTAGTATTATTTATCCATAATTAATGTTTAGCATTCTTCGGGTTATCACGCTTTACATACTACACTTAACGCTTTACATACATACTAGTTTTAACTGTAGTATTAATAATAAATATAAAATTAACTATATTTATAACTATGTTTAATTATAGTTATAACTAACTAATAACTGTAGTTATAACTATTTTTATGTACCGTATATTCCGGCGTATAACGCGCACTTTTAATGCGCAAAATAAGATAAAAATTTACGGGTGCACGTTATACGCCGAATATACATAAAAATGATAGATTAAAATATCAGGAAATAATCAACATGCAAAAATTAGATTTTTTTCATGTACTTAAATGTTGTTTAAAAGAAATGACACAGCTTATGAACTTAAAAATATTCATTATCGAATAACATGAAAAGTTTATCATCTTTGACTTCCGTTATATCTTCATTCAATCATCGAATTATATTTCCTCTTCAGCTTCATTGTTACTTTGATCCATAAATACACCATCCGCTCCATCTTTCGCTAATACCAAACACCATTGCTGCAGCATGGTTCGAAACTGAATGACTTTGCATCTGAAACCAGCAGAATGTTGTTTCGTTTAGCAGGAGCTATATTTAATACTAATACTAGGTAAGTATATTTAATACTAATACTAGGTAAGTATATTTAATACTAATACTAGGTAAAGGAATACTAGGTCAACTGCATTTCAATTAAAGCAAATGTGATTTACTAAATCCTTCGACGTTCACTTCAAAATCACGACTTTAAATGACTACAGAGAAAACAAACATCTTATTCTTAAATCCGCGAATTCATTCGGCCCGTAAAAGCGTTTACCCCAAACTCTGTCTCTCTTTTCTCAAAACAATAGAATGACATTCTTGTGCACAGCTGCATCGAATACGACTCATCCACTTTGCAGAATAATTTATTCCCTCAAGAATTTCCTCCCCCCCACATGTATTATTCCCCTTATCGCTTGTCAGTTCAGTATAGTATTTTTCGAACGCCTGCGGAAAATTCTTGAATAAATGACTCCAAAAGGTAAGAG
Source organism: Stegodyphus mimosarum (assembly GCA_000611955.2). NCBI lineage: Eukaryota > Metazoa > Arthropoda > Arachnida > Araneae > Eresidae > Stegodyphus > Stegodyphus mimosarum. Next base: position 476,285 of record KK113388.1, read on the forward strand.
TATTGCACATGTATATTTCAGGTTTCTTCGTAAAGGAAAGGATGCGCGTTATACGGAGAATATATCTAAAAATTAATAAATTTTGTTTGAAATTACAGGTGCGCGTTATACTTCGGAATATACAGTAATTAACTATAACTATAGCATCATAATTAACTATAGTTTAGCAACATTCTAAAAGCAGCAAAAGCAAAAGTATCGTGCGCTTCTAAAATTGTTAATAAAAAGAAAGTAAAATGTAAAATATAAAGAAACTGCAGCAAGGCAAAAATAAGCATGAAAACCAGAGGGAAACGAACCTAGACTACAAAAGAATAAGAGATGTAATTTGGGCATAACATATCTACAACAACGAAAGAAACGAAATTTTTATTCAAGATTGTGAGGTCATTAGGTTTGGAATAAAGCCATTTGGTTCCGATTTTATTAAGTGAAAACTGGCGAAGAGTAGCAAACAAATCTATTAAAATGTTCTCTCTTTCGTATTAGGTGCCCATTATGCAGTTCGGCTTTCTTCGCAGAATTTCTGAATATCGTTTTTATGTTTTAAAATTTCCATTTACTTTGAAGAGAAGATTATTCATAACCACTCTGCCTAACCAGTTCATTGTATATTCTGATACACTGCGAGGAGGGGGAGAACAGCTCCACAAAATTCAATTCATTACAATTTATCTGCCTTTTCTCTTATTTATTACGTGTTAAGAAATTTAAGATGGGAGTAGAAATTTGTTTTTGTATCAAAATCGAACGTAACTGTGTGAAAAAGGCAGATGAAGATTTTTTTCCTGACTTTAAACTGAATGGATTTATCCCTCAAATAACTCGTTAGTTAGGTTTCTATAGAATACGCTGGATTAGAAGAAACTATATAGTGCAAAAATAATCAATAACTGAAAAACAAGATTATATTTCTAAAGATAACTATAGCATATTATTTAGTTCCATAAGCATTGAAAGTATATGAGTTAAGAATAATAGTCTTTGATTAAAATTTATATTAAAATTAAGATATATATCTAACCTATTTTCTTCTCCGTATCTCAATCACTACTATGCAAAATTAAACGACAGTCTTGTCTTTGCTGCAAAATACCATTTTCTAAAGTTATAAGATATTTTCTCCCTCCCTTCCGCATGCCTTTGTGGTGCTTAATATACTCGACGTTAATTCTAGAGGTCCATGATTCGACTCCCGGTGAGGGAACTGCTCATTTTTCAAGTGTCCTGCTTCAGAATATCCTAATGACTGCACAGGTGACTCCCGAACTAAAAGGTGGTGCTCAATAATCAGTGACCTATAGAATTTGACGATTGGGTCCCGTCGTCCCCAGTCGCCCTTTAGAAGGAGGAGTATGTAAGGTATTTTCTCTTTCCTTTCTGCATGCCTTTGTGGCGTAATTGGAAGCATACTCGACGCGTATTGAAGAGGTCTAGGGTTCGACACCTGGTGAGGACATTGTACATTTTTCACGTTTCCCGCTTCAAAATAACCTAATGACTGTACGAAGTTTCATTTGCATTACCTATATTTTCATTTACTAGTTAAAAAATCTGTAATTTTACCTATCTGCTCGTTTTTCATCTGAAACTGTTATGCCTTTTTCAATCCGTTGAAAATCATTCTTGTTTGAATATTTTGCTTGTTACAGACAAGATCTGTATTTTGGAAATAAGCCCTTTTCGGTTATTAATATCGATCTCTACTATACTATTTTCTAGCTTTTATTTAAGAAAGTTAAAATCCTCAAAAACACAGAAAAGCTTTTAGCATTTTCTTTATTATTCGCGCTCAGAAACGAGCGATCTCGTATGAAAAATTCTAACAATTTGCAGGAGCTGAATCTGAAATTTTCCGTTTCCCTTTTTCGCGTACATCATTTAATTTTAAATTGTCGACATCGCGACATGGTATATGAAGGTAACCCATATCTGTATTTTTTATATTTGTACAGTAAAATGTCACTAAATAAACAATACGTGTCCTTCTCACCAGGTGCTACTCTTTTAACTAGAATTCGATACTAAGCCAAATAGTCGTCGAAAAAAAAACGATGTTGTCGACTTAAAAATATATACTTCTTAATGATATTTTGATTCTTTCAGGCGACAATGATTTACTTTTCATTTTCATTACTGGTTTGAGAATTATTTTTAAGCTAGAATGTCAAATCTGTAAAAATTCTGAATATGAAAAATGGTTAGAAATTTTCTCACACTCCTTACTTTTTTTATAAACGTGGGAAAGGCAGGAAAGTCTCAGGTTTGTTAAACTGGAATTTATAAATATCAAAATAAAATTGCTTACGCTTTTTGTTTTCACCGAATGTAATTCAAAGCTGTAATTAAATACATAAATCAAAATTATAAAACTAAATAAATAGGTAAAGGAAACGAGAAACGAAAAAGTTTATTAACATGTCCTCAAAAAAGAATTCATTAATACTGCTCGTCCAAAATTTCAAGTTGTAGATAAAGGATGAGTACAAAAAATTTCCAAATATGTTAAATATATTACCTCGCATTATTAAAAAAAAAATACACCATAAATATTTAAGGGATTTTTCTCAGTTTCCTAGTCGTGTTTAGAGCAAAACATAACTTTAGGTATAATAACTAATGCCAGGAGGGCTATAGGTTAAAATTACTTTCACATAAATACAATGCCAGAAGTAATTCATGTGAATTCCAGCACTGGAAATTAGAGCGAAATGTAATGTGTAAAGATCAAACTACAAATTATAACTTTCTCTTTCACTCGGATTTTTTTTAGGCTTCTTTAGAGCCCTCAGCTGAAAAATTCCAGTTATCTGAAAGATACGTAATACGAATCCTTTCGTAACCGGCGATTGAAAAAAAAACCCCGTCGCACGTCAAGAATCACGGCGGAGCCATTGCCGTCATTTGGCGACAAAACTCCGTCGCTCGCTCCACTTCCACTCACTTCCGAAATCGACGGCAACCCTGTTCGAAAAAGGGGCCGAACCAGCCGAACGCTGAGATGCAAAGAAACGACGAAATGCGGCGGACGCGTGGAGCAGTCAGCGTTGCCAGATTAAAAAAGTGATGATTATTGTTTACCACCGAAACTCTCCACAATTCACCTTTAAGCATCAATAAAACAATAACAAATAACTATCGAACAGAAAGAGTGCATTTACGAAATATCATCCCTGGAAATTTCACCCGGGTCTTCTTCATGTCGAGAAGAAAGCAATCAAATCCTAAACCTCTGAAACGTGAGTAATTTGAAATCTTTTTATTCTTCTCCGAGCAAATTGTTTCTTTACTGTACTAACGATTCTGTTGCGTAAGCCATAAGTTCGACGCGCACTGGGGGTTACCCGCCGGCAGCTACCGGTGGGCTGGCGGCAGAGTGATGATGCTCAGCGTGTGGTACGTAAAGCGTGACAACCGGCGGAAGTACTATCCTTACTTGATGTTCTTGACACTTTTTATACAGTAGGTTTTGCAGAAGCTTTTGGTTGTACCTGCCAGGTTTCTTTGTTATGAAATATACCTGATATACATCAGAATTTACACTAGTATATATTATTATGTACAATTTTATTATGGTCTTCTGCATAGGTACATTTATTTTTCTTGCTAAATGTTAAATTCTGTAAAAATTTAGGATTATCTTACAGTTTTATTTCATTGTTTTTCAAAAAATGCTATCGCTTGCGCTAAACAGATTTTATCAATGAAATACATATTAAAAATCATGAAGAAAGTTGGTAGACTGAAACCATCGTGTTTTTGAAACTCTTTCCAAGATTTGAAGCACACAGCATTAGCTTTAATTCAACATTGGCCAGATAAATCTTTTCTCTGAAAATGATGAGAAAAATGCTATTATTTTATAAATAAAATCATAGCCGTCATTAAACCTTTGATTTTAATAATGAAAAGCTATATATGAAAAAGTATGGAGATGTTGTAGTCGGAAAATTATCTTTCGCCTACTACGATAGAAGCGAATCAGCTTTCATATCGTAAACTTTCTAATATAATAAATTTGTTCAGATAAATAATAATTCATTTGACAGTGCTGGATTTCTATTAATTCTAAGTATCTCAACCATTCAACAACTTATCAAAAGCTTTAAACCTTCCACTGCTACCATTAATTAGAAGATAATGAAAGTAATGAATGTGATAAAATAACATGATTCATACAATTCAAATAATTCATAGTCAAAAAGTTAAATGATTTAATTATACATACGGTGATATGTGTAGTTAAAACAGTGTTTAATTAGATACATATGTGTATTGCCTGTTACACGTGACACTTATTGTCTTTTATTGTGACACTTATTGTAAGCTATAAAATTAACGCAGTATTTTTTATGCAGTTAAAATATACGTAATTAGCATATTTAATGCACAAAGATGGCAAGAGTGTTTATTTTTTGGATTGCGCTGTATTGAAGTAAGTGGTTCTTAAATATTTTATGAATTGAAGAACAGGCTATTAAAAAGCGTTAGTGAATTCAAAAGTCAGTCATGATCTTAAACTATATGAAGCAGTTTGAACGGAAATTATAGCAAATTAAAAATCATAAAACTGATTTCGAAAATAATACGTAAAAATCTTTGCATATATGTGAAATATTAAATATATTTTTTGAAAATTTAAAAATAATTCAGCGTCTGAATTTAATGACTTCTTCACTAGTTTCCTTTTTTTTACCTCTATATATTTCCTGTCCACTCTTATCATTTACTATATTCTGTGCCTTGGCGGGAAAAAGGTCACTGACTTTTGGCAAGTTTGAGGAAATCACCCGTTTTAGTTTTAGTTTCGATAAGGTTTGAAGAAAACAAAGAAATATAATCCCAAGAATCAATTCTTTCCTTATAAAGAGGCATGAAGGGAATTTTTATTTTAGGGTCTGTATGCTAATAACAATAAACTTTTCGATTTTGATGCATGTATTACATTTGTCTTCTGGGTTGGGTTTATCTAGAATATAATAGTGAGAGAAAATTGGATTTTTCCCTCTTTGGCGAGACATTATTTTCATGATAATGCAGCAAAATTCTTAAATTTGATCATTTTGGCTTTTACGAAATGCATAAATTTAATCAAAAGTTAAAAACACTACATATGCATAGATAACAATGTTTAAAAATCCTATTAGAGTTTGAAATATGAATCAACCCAAGAATAATTAATTTCATAAGATATCGGTAAAATTAAAGTGTATTAGTGCAGCAATGCCAAACATATAGAATTTTTGTACATGCATTGTAATTCATATCATGTTTTTGAATCATTTCAAAACGTACGCAGAATGAATGAAAGTAACATATTATTACTTACTATATTTTGTGTCTTGGCAGAAATTGCTAATTAGCTTAGTTAAACCTTTAGACTTAAAACCTGGAATAGCCTGATTAGAGTTTGTTTTAAGTTTCTATCTAGCTTACTTTTCTCATTATTTGCTTCAATTTATTGTTTTCTAATGAGTGGCAACAAGGACGATGTTAAGATTTTTTTTATGTTATAAAAGCATATGATTTTCTTAGAATGTGAAAAGAATAGTTGATTAAATTAACAAATTACTAAAATAACATATGCAGTTTGCGAGCTGTTTTTCGGTTTCCTGTTTTAATTTGAAGATTTTATTACATTGTGAAATAAATTAAGAAGAAACAGAATGGCATTAGGAATTGATCAGCAAGGAATAATTTTCTATAGACAGGACTCCAAGAGCAATGATTTGTAATTTTGTATTGAAAAAAGTTTTTTTCATCATTTAAATAAATAAATTTTTTTGCAAACGTTTAATTAAATTCCCCAAAACTGATACCATCTTTGTCAAAAAATCATTAAAATACGTAAAAATGTAAGATTTTAATTAGTATTTCAATTTGTTCATTTTATTGCAACTTTTCATTTAAGCCATAACTGCAAACATATTTCATTGGAGTAATCTTTATAAGCATAGTAGTTAAAAACCTTTATAATACAATGAAAAAACATTGATCAGCAATCTTAAATTCTTGTTGAATTAAATATTTTTAATTGGGATCCGACATTCCGATATATGCAAGTAGCCATATATATTTTCCTGTGTAATATAACTCATTTTAACTTATTACAGATAACTAAATTTACATGAACCAGTTAGTTAAAATAAAAGTTTGATTGAATACGATTATCTTTGCACATTAAGCGTATCTCTGAATTATAATATATAGCAATACTAATGATATCTACAAAAACCTTAAATAACCACAGCACTATTTTTGTATTAATTAAACTTTAATTAAGCAGATTGACATTCAAAATTTTGATTAATACTTGAATGCAACTGTTTCCTTTTGAGTACGTCAGCTTTTTGAGATGATGCAAATTATTATCAGAATATATTCTCTTAATCGTAACGGCTGGTAATACTGAAATAAGTTTATTATTTTTTTCATATTTAATGAAAACTTCTAAAAGAGTGAAGTTCTTTTCCATAGTAATACGTACACATTTTAGAAAATGCATAATTATTATTTATTTTTAAAATGTTACAAAGATGATTATTCTGAAGAATTAATAGACAAAAAAACTTATCATTTATTAAAACTTGTAAAGTAAAAAAAATATTTCTTACTTTCGAAAATTATGTGATAGTATGTTGTATAATATCACTGATATGCACGGGCAAATTATTCAAAATTGTATATATTTACAAATATTTTTGTTTATTGCATAGCGAAAAATTCTTGGTGCTGTTAATGCAGTTATAGAAAATAATTTGTTGATTTTCTTATTAAGTAACAGTTAACAAAAATTTCTCAAAGTAAAAATGATCTATATGTAAGAATCACTTCACATGCATTTAGCAACATGAAAAACTTTAATGCAAATTTGAAAATATCTCTTAAAGATAGTTTTGACGATTTCTTGAAATAAAAGTGAATTAACACTATTAAGCGCTCCACTAACGCAATAAAGACAACTTTAAGACAGTTTTGTAAGAGAGTCAGCTATATCTTCGACACCATGCCAAAACTACGAATATTCGAAAGTATTTTTCAGCAAAAAGGCGTTTAGAGGTTTGGCACATGTTTGATTTTGAGGGAAATTAAGCTATATCTGCAACATAATAATTATCTTATATGCATTTGATAAAATATGCTTATTCTTCTTTCGGTAATGGTTGGATGTCTTTCAGTAAAATATGCATATTTTTCTTTCAGTACAGTTTCACTGTAAAATGTTGAACAATAACAGAAAATTGAAGCAAGTATAAGCAGCAAAAATTGTAGATATTTGACTGAGTTTGCTGAATATATGTTGCATCACGTTTATTGCGATTCTAATATCGAACTTGACTAAGCCGGAAAAATAATACTTAAGAATATTTACTTAAATATAAATTAATTTAAAAATTTACATCAATACAAGCAGATATAGATTTTATATAATTTATAAATCACTCTTTTTAAAAGAATTTTTTAAAATTTTTTTCATTTGTTTGTGCTAGCAAAGCTTAAAGTATTTTATCAATGCACTATAAATACGTATAATTTTTCCCAAAAGGCGATATTTCAATTTTAGTTTGACTGAATCATTGGAGGCTTAAAAAATACTTTTCTTACGCTGAGCAAAATTTCATTTAGTTCTGTGTGTTCATATTTGCTTTTGCCCTGGGGAATTTGATCCGAAAATATTTCTTGGAATATTTAACAATAATGTGCTTGCGCCCTTGGATGCAGACTTTTCATCAAAAGATTTTCTGCATTATATCGCAGTTCCCTCTGCCATTATAATAATAGACCTCCTTTTTTAATATCTAACATGTATATAACATGATATCAAATCCCGTTTTATAATAGGATCTAGTATAAACATTCACAGTTTTAGTGCTGTCATATCACAGTTTTAAAACATTACCCAACGGTAGGTGCTCAGAAAATCTAGCGCGGGCATTATTAGTCCAAGAGACAGTAAAAAGGCAATGAGAGGCAAATGAGCGCTAACAACAGGCTTAGAAAATGCGGTTGTTTAAATGTCATTGAAGTAAAAATTTAAACATTAGTTGGTTATAGAAATATTACATAACGCATCTTTGAAGGAATCGTCTCAGGTTGCACAAGTTGACCCTTCACATATTCTGGACAAATTTCGATACACCTTCAATTTTCCATTCCAGATCACTGGAACTTACAATCCGTTATTCAAAAGCATGAATAATAACCAGTACGCCCATTTACACGACCGGCATACGTATTTTCACATTAATGTTTTGTGAATATTTTGTCCGCTCAATACTATAAATTATTTAAGAAAATTTCATTCATTACTCTTCTTTCTCCGTATTGCGTGATAAATTGTAATTAATAATTTAATACAATAATTGATAAAAACAAGTAAAAATCTTAAACCATGTATTCAAAAGAGATCTAATGCATCTTTGAAGCAAGGCGAGAGACTAAAGAAATTCGAAAACGGCGATCAGAAAAATAAACCTCGAAACTGAAATAAATTTAATTTATTGCAGTTTCCTAATTTCTGCACCAAATACTCAAAACTATGCTTGATGTTTCATGCTATGACACATGCGGAGTATGAAAAATATGGAGAATTGTGGTATTAAAACAAATTCTGTTCTGTTCTGGTATTGTTAAAAGATTTTCAAGAAATTAAAAATTTTTCTTGGTAAATTGTCTAAAGAATGTAAATTGATAAAACGTTAATTGGTAAAAAATTGTAAATTGGTAAAAAATTGGTAAACATATAAATTGGCTAAAGCGTGTATTAAAAAGATATTTAACATCTCTTTGCTGCAAATGCAGGGAGCACTGAAGAAATTTGAAAAGGACGATGAGAAAAACAAACCTGGCAATAGGCAGTGAATTCAAAAAGGATTGAAAAACTATGCAGTAATTCAATCAAAACTTAACTTACTTCAGAAACGCATTTGCAAAACATATAAATTGGTAAATTGGCTAAATAATGTAAATTTACAAAACACAATAAAAGCATAAAAGCATGTAAACTGCAAAACATAGAAATTGGCTAAAGCATGTATTTAAAAGAGATCTAATACCTCTTTGCTGCAAAGGTAGGGAGCACTGAAAAAATTCGAAAGCGGCGATGAACAAAAACAAACCTGGAAACGGATCAGTGAATCCAAAAATGGTTGAAAAACTATGCTGTAAATTAATCCCAACTTAACTAACTTTCGAAACGCATTTTCAAAACATATGGTTCGTTGGAGAAAATATTACGAGGCACGTCCAGAAAGTAAGTTCCGTTTCAATTTATCTCCGCTGCAGCTCTGCGATCGCAGTTCCGCACATGCGCAGTAAACGCTCTGTATCAAGGAGAAGAAACGCGTACCATTTGGAAATAGCTGTCAGTCACGTACGCTTTGTTGTGCTTGTTTACAATGTCGGTGTTGATTGAAAATCCCGCCGCTTGTGAAATCAGATCTGTGATTCGTTTTCTGAATGCGAGGAAAGTGAAACCTAGTGTAATTTATCGGCAAATTTGCGATGTTTACGGACCAAAAGCGATGAGTGATTCGATGGTGAGAAGATGCGTCCGAAAGTTCAATGACGGACGTAGTGATGTGCACGATGAAGAACGAAGTGGGCGTTCATCTTTGGTTACAGAAGAACTGGTTCACGCGATTGATGACAAGATCCATGAAAACCGAAGGTTTACAATTAGTGCTCTCGCTATGGAATTTCCCCAAATTTCCCGATCACTAATGCATGAAATTGTTACCGAAAAACTGAAATTTCGTAAACTTTGCTCACGTTGGGTACCAAAGATTCTTACTGAGCAACACAAAACAAAACGGATGGATAGTGCACTTCAGTTTTTGACCCGTTAGGCTGAAAGCAGCGAAGAATTTCTAGGAGATGAAACTTGGGTTTCTTACGACACCCCTGAAAGTAAGCGGCAATCAATGGAATGGAGGCACACTTCATCCTCAGCAAAGGTTAAGCCGAAGCAAATCTTGACACCTCGAAAAATGATGTGCACAGTGTTCTGGGACTGGAAAGGCATCTTACTCATTGATTTCTTACCGCGTGGTCAAACAATCAGAGCAGATTCTTATTGCGAGACACATCGGAAATTGCGCCGCGCAATACAGAATAAGCGCCGAGGATTGCTGTCAAAAGGTGTTGTTTTTCTTCACGACAACGCACGACCACAATGTGCAAATGTGACGAAAAACCTCCTACAGGGATTTGGCTGGGACGTGTTTGACCATCCTCCATACAGCCCTGACCTCGCTCCTAGCGACTTTCATCTGTTCTTACATCTTAAGTCTGTCTTTGGCGGTCAACACTTTAACAATGACGACGAGCTGAAAGAAACCGTTTCCAACTGGTTGAAGACACAGGCGGCAAATTTCTATGAAGAAGGTATACAAAAACTTGTGCCACGCTATGACAAATGCCTGCAATATTTCGGCAGTTATGTGGAAAAGTAGTTTAAGAGTTGTTGAATTTTGTGCAATAAATAACTTTTCTGTAGCTGTACACAATTTACTTTTATTACCAAACGGAACTTACTTTCTGGACGTACATTGTATAATAGTAATACTGTTGTCACTTTAAACGCAAAAAAGTATGGTAAATACAATTTTAATCAGAACGGGAATTAAATTATTAGGTCAAATAAATTAATTAGATTTTTTAAATTTTAGTCAGGGAATCAGAAAGCTGAACATAAACTGATATTTTTAGATTTATTTATTATGAATATATTAACGTAGTTACTCATTTCTTAACTTCAGAGAAAAAAAGAGTGCTCCCTTTCATTTTAACCCAATTACTAAATCTGCGAAATTGTGAAGGCTTTTTCTGCTGTCTAAATATAAAGTTAGAAAGGAAAGGCTAATATTTTGACGAAAAATCAATAATTAGTTTGTTTTTAATGTGCTTTTTATAGCAATGCAAAGTGAGATTTTCTTCCCATGAATCTGCTATTTATAATATTGCCTTCTGTCTGTATTTTTTTGGTTGCAATCTGAAGATATTAATTGAAAGAGAAAAGAAGTACAATGTAAACATTAATTATTCACCTCGAAATTCTTTCTTTATTTAATCAAGTCGATCTTTTATAATTCAGGAGGAATTTTCTTCAAAGAAAGCTCTTTTAATCAATTGTATAATTTAAATTTATTTTACAAAATACATTTTAATTGTTTTGTCCATTCTTAATTTTGTCGGTAATTTTCCTTAAATGCTTTCTCTTAAAAATTAATTAGCATACTCAGATTTTCTTTCAGCTCTTAAAATACGTTGGCTTTTATAATACCCTTTAAGTTGTTTTAAAGAGATAAAATTCTTGATTTGACGTCAGATAACATACGCGCAAGGTTAATGTTACATTTATATTCCTTTTATTAAAATTAAAATATGAAAACTTTCATTTCACGCACTGTTGGATGCATTATTAGAATATAGTAAAGTTTCCATGTATAGCTTGAATTTTATTCTGTTTCATTCTTCAGAGTTGGAATGCAATAATCTTCATTTTATTGTTTCCTTCTTTTTGATTAATGTTCCTTTAGGAATGTTTTTCACACGGTCAGATCATTAGAACTACGTTCAGAACAGAGTAAATATAAACTTCCAATACTCGGATACACGTTGCATATGAGAAAAACCACGACACGCTCATGCAGCCAGCCTCTTTGCCGAGATTCTAACCCCCGGACCGAAATACCAGTGTTCCGCGACTTTACCGCTCGGCCGCTGTTGAGCTAAATTTCCAATAATAAAAATCATTAGACCCATAGATGATAACTGAAGTTTCTTTCCAATTAGAGCAATAAAATGATAATTGGTGCGAAAAAAATGAATCTTTTATGTAATAAAAATTTCATACATTTAGTGGTATCAAGGTTATTAATAAAAAACATTCACTAGTTGAGGTGCAATTTTCGTACGCAATGGAAAACGTATAATGGAAAACGATATGTTAATTATGAGGCACTTTTCGTGCAGTTAGATCGATATACGGCGTAGCATAGCAACTAATAGAAGAAAGTAAAAAGCGCAAAAGGTGGGAGAGATAAAGTTAAGCTAACTGAAACATTGCCCGACTCAGACGTTTGATTGTAACTTGAAAAAATCAACTTGCAACGCGTGTTTTTGAGGTTGAAATGTGTTCCAGTTCCATTAAGGGCTGAAGAAACCTTTTTATATAGTAAATAATCTCCGTTCATAGTCAGTCACTATAAAAATTATCAAAGTTGTTACTAAAGTTAACATTTCAGCAAATTAACTCGTCCTTTTTCATTGCTAAAATATTCTAGACATACCTAAAAAGTCGAGCGATAAAGGACGCAAAGAGATAATAACACTATGGCGACAAAATCTTATGCATTTAATAAAAACTGGTATAGTATCTTTAGAGGCATCGTTAATGGAGTCATTGTCTAAAGAATTACTAATAAATGATTGAATGTAAATTTCTAACTTATCATCCGTTGTTGTAAATTTTTCTTTAAATGTTCATTATTGATAATTCAATTATTTAAGTTACCTGAATATGCATCTTTTATGTTTTCATGACATGTGTTATTAAGTTCCAATTACATTCATTTTTTAGAAAAGTGGCTTAAAAATAATTAAACACATTGCGTTTTCCTAATTTGATGAGACGATGTAAAGGAAAAATAGTAATAATACTTTGTAAAGAATAGTATAATTGTTGCAAAAAATGCAACTGATACTGATTTTCCCATATTACCGACTAGGAGAATTTTAAAAATTCTTCAAAAGACTTAAAGTTAAAATATTTGAAAAATACTATATTAAACCTTACAGCAGTTGTTTCAAACTGGTGGCCCGCGAAGCACATATTTGTAGCCTCTGAACACATTTGCATAAGTTAATTAACATTATCCTGATAATAATCTGAAGAAAGAATTTGAATCTGATCGAAATTTGTTAAATATGAAGAAATAACCAAAAGCGAACGCAGAGATATAAATCTTATTCAACGATTTGAAGATACAAATCTGATCATATTTAGTAATACTTGTCAAAAAAAATATATCCTTACGAATTTTTGCAATTAGAATCATCATCTTGTTTGGAAGTACAACTGCATGTGTCAGTTCTTTTTCATAGTTGAGAATTAATAACTCTACGAAAAAGGTCAGACTCCAGTGAGTATCCCCAATTTGTGAAAAAGACACTTTTCAGTAATTTTCCTCCAAGATCACAAATTTTATGAAAATCGAAATGTCATAAGGTGCTGTAGCTGAAAGGTGTAGTAAGAAACACAGAAATTTATAATTGTTTACGTGCAACTATGTATCTTTTCTGAATGCGTCACAGAAAAATATAATATGTGAAAGAACGAGAATAGGTTGCTGTTATTTATTCTCATGTTTTGTTGCTCGTGGGAAGTTTTCGTATATTTCTTTTCAGCTTAAATTAAAAGTAAGTTATTCGATGGTTACTTCAAAGCATTACAATTATTTGAATAAATAGTCTGAAAATTTTAATACTTAACTGTCAATATGTTTGAATTACAAATTGTGAGCAACAGAAATTTCTTGCATACGAGCTTTAAGATATAAAATACCAGCTTTTAGACTGCAGGCCGAAAATTCATGTAGATTCGAATTTTTTTTTGCGTTATTTTTATATGGACGTTTCAGCAAATATGTCCATTTTTTTTAAATTCACTTAAGAGTTTTGTCTGTTAACAAAAAATAAATATTCTTTCTTTCTTTTTTACTTCCTTTTACAAAGTAAAGGAAGTATAGTAATCGCAAGGAATTTCGGGTGTCATATTTCCATTTTTATCGCTCTCGAATCCATTTGAATGACGATTTTGCCTGATATCTGTACGTATGGACTGAACGAAGAATTCTTTCTTCCAAAACGAACTGAAAAATGGATTTAACAAGGATTCAGAATAGATTTTTTTCGTGACGTCTGTACTTACGCGTGTATGTATCTCGCATAACTCAAAAACGAGTAGCCTCAGAAATTTGAGTTGAAATTTTGTATAGAGGGCTGCTATTGTACGTAGTGGTGTGTTTCTCTTTTTAGTTGTAATTGGCCGCACCAAACATACATATAAAGGTTTTTATGCTTTTAGTTAATCTGCATGCAATAGTTGTAGAATTATCAACAATTTAAACGTTGTTTAAGTGGTACTAACCCTAACTAAACCACCAATTGTTTACATTTGAACTCTTAGTATAATAGTGAATTAAGCCAGTTTTTGCACCAACTTCATTGTCTTTTTACCAAGTGGAAACAAAAGTAAACTTTGAATTTTGTGCATTAAAAAATTTGCCTTCCTGCCGGCTGATTGAATTGCTTGTTTTTGCGTAGAAACTCTAATTTTAATTGTAAATGTTTTTAAACTGTTTTTAACTGCATTTGGTGTTTCATGTTTTTCTGCATTTTACAATTTTTGATGAAGATATCTTCAGATTTTATATATTTTTGTCTTTCCGCGAAGAGAGAACTGAACTTTTCGCGAAATGAATTAAGTGAATGATAAATACATTTCTAATGAAGTTCGGGGAAATAAGTTTAGATGAAATGCAGCAAAAAAAAAGTGTGTAATTTAATAGGCCATACTAGGAAGTCATGCGGTGTACAGAACTCCAGATTTTTACTTTTAATTATTAGCCCAAAGGGGCTTCAGCACAGAAGAGCTATTAAACGAAACGGTATTTTGCATCGTCTCGAAACGGCATTTTGCATCGACTAACTAAAAGTGTTGAATCACTTTTCAGCTTATTGCCACCAAATATTATCGCCCTGTATTATATTTAAAGAAACTGAAAAATGAAGAATCTGCATGAATGTATGTATGTTTCTCGCATTGTAAAAAAACCTCGGTATATAGAACCATCAAATTCTGATTTGAAGTTTCAGGTATCATCAAAAATCTGATTTGATTGTTACCTGAACGATCGAATCAGAATCCTGGAAGCCCTAATTTTGAATTTCTAATTTGTTTCATTATCTATTTCATATTTTGTGGAACTTTAACGAATTTATAATTGGAAAGCTCAACGATTTTAAAACGAGCAGTAGCAACACTGTGCGGATTAAAACATTTCCAGGGTGAAAGAAATTCCAGGGTGTGAGACAGTTTATCTGAGATTCTAAAGATATGCTGTTTTTGAATATTTTTAGCCCAAATGGGCCTTAGCCCAAATTCTCTCGAAACGTGTATGTGTGTGTGTAAATGAAAAGAACCCCCTTTGAGCTTAATATAAAATTGAGCTAATTTAAATTCGTGCATTTTTCCTGCGTGCAATTTAAGTTTGAGAACACTGCCTTACAGTTACTGACGATTACATGCGCGTTATGATAGCAAATAAACTGCACATAAAAAATTCTAATAATGCCTCATAATAATGATTTAACTCGTTCTGTTCTGTAATGTATCTTCATTTATTAAATTCAAAGTGAAATCTGTAAGACAGATGTGAACGTAGAACACACGCTTTTTCAAATTTTGCTATTGCTTCCGAGTAACACTTTTTATGCTCTTCGACATTATTAAATGTTTTATATTAATTACATCGTATTTCTTAGCTTTGAAACTATGAAAGATTAAATTCGCGAAATTTTTTTGTGGGCGAAAGTTTAGTAAAACTTGACAATTTTATTTACCCCAGTTTATCAATTACGGGTATTTTGTACAAATAAAATTTGATAACTTAGGCAATTTTAGAAATGAAGGCATCCAAAAATTGCATAGGCTTTATGATACTTTTCTAGCACAATTTCTTGTACTTTATTTCTGAGTGCATTTTATTTTATTTATTTATTTGAAAAAGGCTGTGTAAGATTTTCATGCTTCTACTTCAGATCTTAAACGTGAAAAATTAAATTGTAATTCCAAAAATAACTGAATCTTTCCTTATATTTTTGAGCATACTGTAAGAGAACTTGACAGAAAAGCGGAGACCGGTTTAATATTAAATTTACTAATTATCTACAAATAGATATGAAAATTGCTAATTCAATAGATTTTTATATGGGTACTGATTCCATACGGAAATTTTTTAACACGAACAAGACGATGCTTTACAAAAGTATGTTTGCTACTCACTTTTACATCTTAAGAGATATTTCATACCGTCAGTAACAACAGATTTTTCTCTTTCAAATTCGACTACACTATTCGAACTATTCTATCTAATTGAGATTAACTTTCCCGAGGGTTTTGCAATGATCTTCATCAAATAATTATTTTATTCACAGGAAAACAAAAATTTGATTTATTTCAATATGGCAAAGCATACGAGGGCTATCTGCCTGACTTGCGGACGCCTTTGGAGGACTTTATAAAGAAACTAGCTCGTATTCATGTCACATATGGGGAAAACCGCAAAACCCAACCATACAGTCAGCTCGTTCGCCTGAGATCAAACTCCCGGCATTTAGAGCTCTTTACTTTAGCCGAATTATTCGGAGGTCCATTTGCGGAGGCGCAGAGAAAAAGAAGAAATACATCAACGATAATAACTGAATTATTATTTTTCTAATTTATAGTACATTTCGGAAGCTCTTTAATACTGTAGGTTACATACTAAATTTCGTTTTTGATCTTACATTTCGTGGGATATTAGAAAACGTGCTGTGGTAGTCTGTGTGCGCGTATTATAATTTGTAAATAACAATCCACCAATGCTGTATATTAAATTAAAAATTTAGATAAAAAATTAATATGGTTTTAACTTTTAAATACTCTAATTGTATTACAAATTTATAAATGAGAAGGACAAATGAAAAAGGAGCTAAGATTTTATGAGAGCTAATTATTATTGATACACTAAAATTCTAAATGGAGTTTGAAACATCATTTCGAAAGCGGAAGCAAAGACATGATACCAGCTTTTGCAATCATTCTTCCTTTATCTTTAAAGTTTATTTTTACCCCAGTTGTTTACCAGGATAAGTTGAATTTCGATTGTACTTACCTGTCATACATTATTATTCATTATCATACATTATTAATTCTGTTGGCGAATGTAAGAAAATTTTCATACATTTCTTCAAAGAATAAACGATCTTTTAAGTTTATGTAAATATTAAGTAAAGTTAGTTTCAGATTTAGTTGAAATATAGAACTTCAATATGTAAAATATTTCTGAAGACAAAAGTACTCAATTTTCTAAATTCTTTCGTTTCATCCGAGACACTTGTATTCAGAAAAAGGGAAAAATGAATAATTTCCCTAAAATATGCAAAACATAACCTACCTTTTTTATAATGATTCTATATTTTTCACCATTTCTATGGCTCATTGTTATACAAATAAAATCATAATTTTGATTATTTGTCCTTTGTATCATATTTATAGAAAGATTTTAACTAATTCATATATATAAATACATACTTAAAAGTAACGAATTTTAACTTTATTGTAGCTGTATGGTACAAAGAAAAAACAAAATAGAATCTAGTCATAATTTTGGTAATATTTTGTTTGCGATGTACTCCGTACAAATACAACTAATACTTTAAAATAAAACAAATAACGAATATTTGAAATGAGTTCTGAAAAATAGTTCCAGTTATAATTCCTTTTTATGTCAAGAAAGGTTTCATAAAATGAAAAGATAAGTTAGACGGTACATTCAGTAAACCCTATTATTTTCTGTTTAATTTAAATTTAAAAAATTAAAAGATTACATAGTTAATCAACAGGTAGATTAGGTAAAAACGCTTTTGGCTCTCTACCAAATGTTTCAGTAATCTGATGTAATATTTTCGCTGATTAGGCCTTTTTAATTCAAATTTTTAAACTTAGAATTATTAATTTTTACTTCCTTGCAAGAAGTAAAGGAAGCAACGGAATCGCGAAAAATTTGGAGCATCATATTTCAACAAAAATATCCATTTTGACAGTTTCCAAATCTATTTGGACGAACATGTTTTGCGTGACGTTTTTACTGCAATAACTCGGTCACTAGTATAGCTATCATCACCAAACTTTCTACAATTCTTTCCTGGGTCCTCGAAAAGGTCGATGTCCATGTTTTTTCAAAAAACAATGAGCTGAAATCAGATATATTGATTAAAAACTCGGAAAAACGATCATTTTCATCCTCATTTTTCCGAGTGGCAACAGTCTCGCAAGCTTGAGATGAAAATCTGCTTTATTTCGAGAAGCGTTGCCACTGCTCGCTTTCAAATCCTAGAGTTTGTTAATAAAAAAATTCTTAAGTTTTACGATGAAATAAAAATAGCATTGCCAAACATTAAATACATTATTCCCGATTCCAAAAATCCGTGGGAAGCCATTTCGACTGTTCCCATCTTCGTACGACTTTGATCAGTCGAGATATTAATTAGAAACTCTGAAAGCGCTCATTTTCGCACACATTTTTACGAGTGGCAGCATTCTCGCGCGGTGGAGATAAAAATGACTTTTTTCGAAATGTGTTGCTACTGCTCGCTTTCAAATCGTAGAGTTTTTTAAAAAATTTGTAAGTTTTACAAAATCTACATATATAAAGAAGAATGCCTCTTTGTGTGTTTGTTTGTTTTTTGGCATTATTGATTTCGGATCAATTATGATTAATTGTTTGCCGCATTTAATAGACTAAATTTGAATGCAGGTGAAATATTGGATGGAACGAACTTCAGCTTTTACAACCATTTGATTAGAAAGACGAAAATAATTAAAAACTGGGTGTCATTCTTGCTGATATAATGAGAGAGAATTAGCTTAGTTTTCTATCCATTTTTTTATGTGGGTTCCATTTCGCATCAGACCGAAAAATGTATGATTATGAATCGTATTTTTTTGCATCATTATTTAGAGAAGGATTACAGCGGTGTCCTTGCCTCTGTTGTTAGATACATTACTATCAATCTAACTTAACTGGCATCGGGTACTTCCGCTTGTATATATATATATATATATAATAAAGGTAAAATTTAGAAGCACTGATGAAGGAGCATTGAAAGGTAGAAACGCAGAAATACTGATGGCGTAGATACTTGATGCTTAGAACGTCGATCCATATTAAAGAGGAAGAAATCGAGGCAGATTAAATTACATTTTTATTTAAATTGACATTTATAGCCACAACGCACTTGACACTCTAATCGTGCCTATTTTCAGAACATTTACATTTTTGAATACTATTGCGATACGAAGAGAACACAGCGAAATTATTTCCAAGCAGCAACATAGACACAATACTGTCACTCCCTCATCTGGCTTAAAAGTCCTCCTTTATTTTCGCAATCGTTGGTCGTAGTTATAATGCTTCCAATATCTAATTATTAGGACTGATTTAAATTACAAAAATATTCATGTTTCGGCAATGTCAAAAATAAAAAATAATTAATTTTCGACAAATAACGAATAATTTAACTACATATACTATAA